>JACRUU010000005.1:4987581-5025081 GCA_030449085.1 Kryptopterus vitreolus | reverse complement strand
CGGGAATCGAACCCGGATCCTGGCGGTGTGAGGCGAACGTGCTAACCACTAAGCCACCGTGCCCCAATATCAAATACATATAATAAAAATAAATATCAAATACATATAATAATATATCAAATAATATCAAATATAATGATGAACTGGTGGGGGGGGATTTAGTTTTTCCACTTAGTTTCAAAAATGTTGCTTTGCGATAAAAGCATTCAAATGTTTAGCTTATTTTATATGTTTTGTTTATGAGTTGGTAAAGAACACTAAAGTGTTATTTAAATTCTTTAAGGTGTACTGTGGTGTATTGGTCCGGTGGTGTGGTATAAAAGAAATAAAGCACACAACTAAAAATAATCCACTTTTGATTGGTTGTTGATTATTTTCACCATAGCAGCTTGTGTGTGTGTGTGTGTGTATTGAACCTAAATTACATGTGAATAGTAAGCATGTTTGCAAAAAAATATTGGATATAATATTATATAATAATAATAATAATATTATTATTATTATTATTATTACTATTATAATATATAACGGGGGCACGGTGGCTTAGTGGTTAGCAGGTTCGCCTCACACCACCAGGGTCCGGGTTTGATTCCCGTCTCGGCCATGTGTGTGTGGAGTTTGCATGTTATCCCCGGTGCCTCAGGGGGGTTTTTCTCCGGTCCCGCCCCCCCCCCCCCCCCGTCCAATTAAAAACATGCACGGTAGGTTGATTGGCACCTTGGAAAATTGTCCCTAGTGTATGAATGTGTGTGAGTGTGTGTGTGAGTGTGAGTGTGTGTGTGTGTGTCCTGCGATGGGTTGGCATTCCATCCAGGGTGTATCCTGCCTTAATGCCCATAGACGCCTGAGATAGGCGCAGGCTCCCGGTGTCCAGAGGGAAGATCGGATAAAGCGGTAGAAGATGAATGAATGAATAATAATGTATATATAATATTATTAATAGATACTAGTATAATTTGGTATATAAATAGTTTTAAAGCTAATCACAATAAAATGTGTACTTGAAATGGATGATAACGATTACTCAGCAATTGAATTTTGAGTCTATGTGGGGAAAAAAATGTTTGTACGTCAGAAGTTGTTGCTATTATGATGAATGCATTACCACTTGTTAAATCAAAGTTGTATAGATTTTTGTTTACGTTTTTCCTTTACCTCTTGCACTTTGGACAGTACTACACGCAAACACACACACACACACACACACACACACTATATGTACATTGTGAGCTATTGATTTGCTTGTGCGTGTGACTATTATGGGAACTTTTGTGTATTTAGTAAGATTTTGGCTTACCAGTCTGTCAGCACAGAACACAAAGTCTCCTCTGCTTGTGGTTCTATGGAGAAGACATTGCAACGTTAAGAGCAAACACACGGGTTATAATAACAGTGATAGGGGGGACACACGGGTTAGAGCTCACTTGTCCCTGATTATGGTCTGCAGTTCTCGGATTTGGTCAGTGAGGGGTAGAAGCGTCAGCTGGATCGGGGGGTCGCTGTTTACTGCAGCTTCACCGTCTTTCTCCAAAGCCTCGCTGTCAGAACTCTCGCCATTGGCAAAACGCACCTGCTTCATTGTGTTCTGTTCACAGTTACTACCACGTGCGACCTCTTGGTTATGGCACGGCATGCTGTTTCACTCCGTGTCTTAAATAAAAAGCAGGAGATCAGAGGATCGTATGAGACGCATATGAAGAGCGATCTTTAAAGCAGAGACCCAACGTGTCTTCTCACTGAGCGGCAGCACGTGACCGCACAATCCGCACTACTCCATGTGTTTTGGTCAAACCGGAACGTCACATCCTTGGCATTTGTTTTAGGGCTCTAAAGTTGCGTTGGATTTGTGCATTTAAAAAAAAACGTATTAAATTCTTCTTCTTCTTTTTAAGTACGATTTTATAATCATTTTCTAGGAGAAATATTTATTTTCCTGCACGTCTTGAATTCTGTTTCGCAAATGCACCTTTCGCTGTAAAGCCCAACCTTCGCGCAGACGTTTGTGCGCAGGCGCGGGTGGTAGTTGAGCTACTTCAACGCACTGTTCATTCTAGTAACTTTATACTTTATACAGTGAATGAAACGAAACAGGATTAGAACCGAAAACGGACATTATATTGTTAAATAAACCTTTATTTGGTACTTTTTTACTTTGTAAAATGTTCATTATTGTGTTTTTTCTGTCATGCAGGAATATGTTTATATGCAGTAAATTCAAAGTTGTGCTTAATCGGCACATTTGAAGTAGCAATGGGCACAATATATCTCGTTCTTGAGGTTTAATTTGTAAAAAAATAAAATAAAATAAAAAAGGAGTAAATGTGTCAACCATAAGAGTTGTGAACATAATAGGATAGAATAGGAAAATGTATTTTAATTACACTCCTTAAGG
This sequence comes from Kryptopterus vitreolus, assembly GCA_030449085.1. Lineage (NCBI taxonomy): Eukaryota > Metazoa > Chordata > Actinopteri > Siluriformes > Siluridae > Kryptopterus > Kryptopterus vitreolus. Next base: position 5,022,689 of record JACRUU010000005.1, on the reverse strand, counting down.
TGCATAGTCAAATAAGAATAAAAATGCTAAGTATAACAATATGAAGAAAACATCAACATTAGCGACACATCGGGGTATTGCACATTCAAAGTCTCTATGCAGCCCTATACAGTCTCTTTGTAGGTGAATTACATAATTACATAGTAAATAAATGATAATGAATCTGGAATCATTATTGCAACGAACCTGGGTGTTGTAGGAAAATTCAAACAAGATGGGTGTTCCAAAGGTGGTTAACTGTTTTGGGGTATCGCCTGGTTTTATTTCTACTGGGGGTGGGTGGGGGGAAATAAGCGAAATCTAAAATGATGAAAGCTCTAAATGGCATTTGTCACACTGTGAACTAGTAGGAGTGTGTTATTTCTCTTTTATTAGCACAAGTTCCCTCATAAAATAAAATAAAATAGAATAGAATAGAATAGAATAAAATAAAACAAAACAAAACAAATAAGGTAAGGTAAAATAAAATAAAATAAAAATAAAATAAATAAAAAAAAAAAAAATAAATAAAATAAATAAAATAAAAATAAAATAAAATAAAATAAAATAAAATAAAATAAAATAAAATAAAATAAACGCTACGCCATGCGCAACCAGTGTGCACAAACTTCTAGGTGACTTCCGCGCGGTCACGTGACCACAGTCACCATCATGGCGCCGCTCTTGATCCCGGTATGGTGCGGCTTTCACATGCAGAGAAGAAACTTGGCTCTTCTGCTTCAGCGGTCGAGCTCTTATTACGTCTGGAGCTCTAACAACAAAAACTGTGGCGGAGAACTCCGAAAGAAACAGTGGAGCGCTTATGAGGTATGCGGGGAATTACGTCTCATACTAATGGAGCTAACGGCTAACTAAGTAACAACAGGGACGACCGAGCTAGCCGGGCTAATATCACCTCTGAGCTATAGTCATATTTCTAACGGCTCTTTTTTTTTTTTTTTTTACATAAAGTGGGTCACATAACCGTATGTAATGATAATATTTATTACTAAGAAAGCATTTAGTTGTTTGTCAGGCCGGGAAATAAATAAATAAATAAAAACACGTAGTACTTACGCTTGAAAGTGACTTTACGGCCTATGATCATGTAATAACTGTCGTGATAAATGTTTTAAATCACGAGATATGGTTTTCAGACATGACAACGCCCCGACATACACAAATATATGTTAGTTAAATATTGGGGGATTTCAATATAGAAAATAAAACACTATTTTTTGGGCTGTACCATATAAAAACAAAAAGCCCAGAAGACACACAGGACAGAATAGAATGTGAACAGAAAGTTGTATTTGTTTTTAAGAATAAGACATTGTCATGTCAGCACAAACTATTTCTGTACTTTTATTAATTGCAAGTTTGACACGTGGGTTAAATAGTAATAAAAGTTCGTTGGGGAATGTGTGGTGGGCAGTGGGAGGCATTGGGAGTGAGTGATTGGCCAATGGAGAATCGGGTGATGAATGATTGGTTGTTGGGAAATAGTGGTGATTAGTGATTGGACAGTGAGTCGTAGTTGTATTTAATGAATGGTTTTTGGTTTACATCAACAGTGAGTGATTGTTGGGAACACAGTGATTGGTCTTTTGTCTCTCTCTCTCTTTCCATCTCTCTCTCTTTCTCTCTCTCTCTCTCTCTCTCTATCGGTAACCTATAGTTTGACTCGTATAGCACAAATACAAATGAAATCTTTCTTTATATCTTAGTAGAGTGATCATACGGTCATATTTAGTATCATATTTTCCCTATATTTATAAATATTATCGTATCAGATTATCAGTTTTATCGACAACGACAAAATGGGAGGAAATAAAACAGCAATTAAATGAAGCAAAAAAACATCAAACATTTGATAATAAGAGAAGGGCTGAAGGATCCCAACTCAAGCTGACACGAAGCGACAAGTTTAAACCCTGAAATGTGTATTTATATTCACACACACCATCTTGGAGAACTTATGGTGCTCAAATCCTTTGCAGACACATTGTGTGGCGTGCTAGTTTAGTTACAGTGTGCACACTCACCGAAGAATTATGATCTTCACATTTTACAACCACTCTGAGCTCTTGGCTGTATAGACAATCTTTAATCTTTCCTAGACAGTATGTCAGGTTTAATGTGGTAACAGTATTTATATATGAGCACACACTCCGTTCAAGAGATTACATCATGTCAAACATTATCATGTCAGGCGCGGGTCTTTGCCCTGTTATCTTAGCTATCTTGCTATATATTATGTAGGGAGTCATTCTGGATTCAATCTTGACACCAGGAGTTTGAAGTAATCAGTAATAATGTAAGTTCATCAACCAGATACGATGGCGTTTTGCTAATGAAAGTGTGTGGGTCTGGCATACCGTTTATAAAGTGAAGTCTAATCATTCCACCCACTGCAGATTAGTGACATGATGGTTTCAGAATAAATAACGAAGTAAAATTATTTTCACCTATGGATATTTTAGAGTTCAGCGGCGCAAAGCTGCTAATTTCTGACACAACGCTGTGATCCAATGATACACCTACACTGTGATTTATTCTGTTCGTACACCATCAATCAGCCCCGCTCGAGAATTATCACACAATGCAGTAAAGGAGGGGGAAAAAAAAACAAAGTAATATTTTTCCATCGGTTTTAATATTTACTAGTGTTCAAGTGTAATTATTATTATTATAATTTTTTTCATGCGTGTGTTCAGTTTTTGTGTGTTTAGTGAAACTTTGACCCTAGAGAGGTTACAGGATTAAAAATAGATTGAATGCATACAATGCGCGTAAATTGTTTACTACCTTGGTTTGCTTACTATGACGACCACGTTTTAGAAAAACCCGGGTGAGTGGGTTCTGAGAAAAATCAGGTTATGTTTAAAGGAAACAGTAGAATTCTAGTCCGTATTTCATTAGTGGTAAATATAATACATAGCTATAAGCATCAAATTTTCATTCAGGTACAGATCAGGTTTCTCAGTTCACCTTGGCTGAATGAAGGGAGGGAAAAAAATTGATTGTTGTGAAGGTGTGGCAAAAATGAAACCCACAAGGGTTGGGTCGGGTATTAGAGGAACTGCTGATCACCTGGGATTTTCACACAGAACGGTCACAGAACAGAACAAATGAAATATCTTCCGTTTGAAACACATTGAAAGATCATAGGAGAATGACCAGACTGGCCTGAACAGGAAGTCTATATAAACACTTAGTCATGATGAGCAGAAAAGCATCACATCAAACAGCAGAAGATCACATAAACATACTTCTGCTCATAATGTCTTTTTTTTTGCATGCTATGATGCTTTCCTACTCACCTCAGCTGTAAGGAGTGAATAAGTTATGAGTTATTTTGTCCTGCCCAGAAGGTTTTTCAAACTATTAAGAAAATATAATTGGGAGGTTCAGATGCTCCTAATCACATTAACAGTGAAGGGTAGCTGTATAGATTAAAATTAGTGCTGTCAATGTTAACACATCAACGCAAATTCACTTTAACAGCACAAGTTTTATTAACACGCGGCACTGTGACTGATCTGCTAAACCCGAACCAAAAAGAACAAATGAATAAAGAAACTTCAGTGCATCCACTCACGCTTCCTAAATTTCCCAGAATTACGCCTACTAGCTACGCATTTCCAACAGGTATGAGCTCCTCGCTATATTACCGTACGGAACCTCGCGGGAACACATCGCATTCCCCAATCCGTTTTGCGGAAGAGCATTTCTTTTGTGTTCTTTTGGGAATGCAATACGATTCCATATAACTTAAACATATCACCAGTTTATATGGAAAGCAACCGGAACAGAATTCTTAAAGGAGCCACGTCCCATATTTTACAATAAAAACAACCACTTAAAAAAAATACATTCAATTTAACAAGAATTTAATGAATTAACAAGAAGTTAGTATTAAAAGAATAATTTCCAGAGTAAAAAATACTAAATAATCAATTAATTTATTAAACGGAGAGATTTTGAGAGAAATGTATATAATTATGACATTACAGTTAGAGTGTTAAGGACATGAAAAGTATAAATTCATTGTACGTTGAAAACGGGCGATTAAATGTTTGAATCAATTGACAGCTTTAACGAAAACATATTAAGCATATAGTGGCCTATTTTCTAGGGCAGTGCCTTAGTTGGAATATTGCAGAAAAGTACAGACTAGAAAGTTTGTCCTTTTTCTTTCCATTGTTGATTGAACAGCAGGTGAAGATCTGAGCAATTGTAGAGCCATTGACAGCAAAGAGGGAGAGATCAACTGAGATTCTTGATAATAGTAAAAATGAACGCGCGTCAGTATTACACTAGTACCCACGCTGAAGTGCTTCTTTAGCATGACCTGCCTTCACAAAGGGGATTAGTCGCATTGTCGCATGATGGCAGCTGGCATTCAAAGCAAATGTTTGTCACATTTTGCGCCTTATGCCAAGCGAAGATAAGGCTGAAAAAAAAGCATTTCTTCCCTCCACGAATGAGATTAGGTAGCCACAACGCTCGCCCAGCACTTACCGAGTAATGACTGGCTGCCTGTGTGTGTGTGTGTGTGTGTGTGTGTGTGTGTGTGTGTGTGTGTGTGTGTGTGTGTGTGTGTGTGTGTGTGTGTGTGTGTGTGTGTGTGTGTGTGTGTGTGTGTGTGTGTGTGTGTGTGTGTGTGTGTGTGTGTGTGTGTGGTGGGTGTGTGTGTCGATTATCAGCACTCAGGCTCGCGCAGAAGCCTAATATTGTCACTTCTCCAGCACTCAGGGAACTCAAGTGGCTTTCCTATACTGTTTGAACAGATGCTCATTGATTGGTCTTTGACATTACGTCTTGATTGATTCCCAATCAGGGCCATTCTCAGTGCTTTATTAGCTCAGCAGGGCGAAGCTTTCAAACCATAAAGACCGCAGGTGACGACAGGAACGAATAAACACTATATTGTCCAAAGTGTATGGAAATTTGACCATTACACCCATAAACCGGGAGCACAATTTGTTTCTCTTTATTGGAACAAAAATTGGAAATTCCAGTTATAGTTTACGAGTATTACCTTTCACACGCCACAAGATGATCCCAGTAGGAATTGTACAACAAACTGGGTGATAATGTATTGAGAAAATAAAGAATAGTTAGTAAATGAATGGATTCTGCCATGCCAGGTATGCATTAATGCGGCGAATGCTTTTAAGTCTTAAGAATTCCATGTGATCAGAATAGTAGGGGTATATAACTAGCCATATAGTTATTCCCTTGGCCACCAGGGAAAATTGGGCTTTATATCACACTGTGTAAAGTCTGGTCATCGAAACAGTCCCTATATGACAGTGCTTATATGCAAAGTCCATGAAGATGTGCTTTCAGTTTGGAAAGGAATTCATGGGACCAGCCAGAGCCCTGTTTAAACCCCATAGAACATCAGTGCCAGATCATTTATGAGTGAATAGTTAAAAATCCTCACCGCTCATATGATCCATAATCTAGTGGGAAGCCATCCCAAAAAAGTGGAGGTCATTGTAGTAGCAGAAGGCAGGCATAAATGTGGAAGTCAGTGCTCAAAAAGCACCATATGGGTCTGGTGGTCAGGTGTCGAAACCATTTGCTTATGAAATGTGCGTCATGTTGAATAACTTGCAAGAGTCAAGCCAGACAGTGTTTCTCCAGAACCGTGGGGCGACATAAAACAACATATGGGACTGTATACTGGTACCCATAGTGCTGCACGGGATTGCAGTGTTTATTACATCTGCAAATATCCGAGCTACAGTAACGACAAACAGTTTTCCACTCGAGTCTCCCATCGGTGAGCAGTTGATAAAAAGCAATAGTGAAACTGCACTGTAAGAAAAAAAATTATGAGGACAGCGGTGATCGAAATGAAGATGTTTATAACAGCGCAGCAGTGACAAAATACATGGAAGTACTCGGGTTTGACTTGCAGTCAAAAAGAACCCAGCACAATCTCTCCTTAGGCATTTTGTGTAAATATGGTTTGGCCTTTAAATGTAGATTAGGTCCATATTGCTGGGTGATATTACGAGACCAAAGGTCAACAGATGAGAATCAATAGAGTATACACCTTTGCTGACACTTGGCCCCCCCCGCAGGTTGGGTTGAGGTATTGTTTAAATGATTTTACACATTTTACAGCCGGGCTTTGGCTTTTTTGATGTCTGGAGTTGCAAATCCATACGACTGATGAAACCACAACTCTCTTGCAAACAAGCTCTTCGGATTCGTCAGAGCGGGCCGCCATGTTGCATTTAGTATTTCCCAAGTGTAACGTGGGGCGTGAGGTGGAGAACTACGGAAGCTCTCTGTGTCAAAGAAAAGGGAAATAGTAAATTCGATTTCCATTTTTCAACATCGACATAAACAATAATAACGATTAATCATCCAGCTCTAGTTTTGTTTATCCATTTTATTTATTGCCATTGATTTATAAAATGCCTTGTGAGCGAGGTAAAATTGAGTACAGAAGTGCGTGTCTTCTCCACGCTGTGCTTGAATTAGATTACATTAATTGTGCGACGTTGGATAAAAACACCCAGAGATGCGAATGCTAATATATAATTACAGATTGAAATAAATATCATTCTCATTCATTCATCTTCTACCGCTTTATCCGATCTTCCCTCGGGTCAAGGGGAGTCTCTGCCTATCTCAGGCATCTATGGACATTAAGGCAGGATACACCCTGGATGGAATGCCAACCCATCATAGGACACACAAACACACACACACACACACACACACATTCATACACTAGGGACAATTTTCCAACGTGCCAATCAACCTACCGTGCATGTTTATGGACCGGGAGGAAAACCCCCTGAGGCACGAGGAGAACATGCAAACTCCACACACACGGCCTGGGACGGGAATCGAACCCGGATCCTGGAGGTGTGAGGCGAACGTGCTAACCACTAAACCACCGTGCCCCTTATCATTCTCATATTTAAGAGAAATAATTCCCCAAAGCAGGGCGGTTGCAGAATCTAAAGCATGGACAATGGCGTCTGTGCACTGGCATGCTTGTAAAAATGTTCCTTAACTAGTGTGGCGTCTAATTAACCTTTTGTTAGAGATTCTGTATGTCAGCGTCTGTAGTCTACAAATATAGGTTTGTATTTATAGAGATGCCTGTGTTTGCAGTGTAATCCTTTAAAGCTGATTTGATTAATGTTTGTGTTCATTAAATGTTTGTGAATAAATGCTATCCAACTTTGATCGGACTTAAGTTTTCATAGATTCATGGATTTTAGCGTGTGTGGGCGGTGGTGTTCCTCCTTCGGAAGCTCCCGTTAGGGGTCGCCACAGCGGATCATCGTTTAGTGATCCGCATACTTGGTTTGGCACACGGCATCCTGGATGCCCTTCCTAACGCAACCCTCCCCAGTTATCTGGGCTTGGGACCAGCACTAAGAGTGCACTGGCTTGTGCAGCCCTAATGGCTCCTTTGTGTGTGTGTGTGTGTGTGTGTGTGTGTGTGTGTGTGTGTGTGTGTGTGTGTGTGTGTGTGTTAGGGCTGTAATGAGTCCTCGAGTAATTGAATTACAAAAATTCATTGAGGCAAACTAATGTGCCTTGATGAATTTTTGTAATCGAATTACTCGAGGAATCGTTTGGATCACCTCCAACTAAAACATAACGAAACACCGTACAAGTGTGATTTTTTTTTTCTATTTTATTTATCAGCAGAGCAGAAGAAAACTCATTTTTTTCAACTCCTCCGCCAGACGCTGTTGTTGACCAACACGTTAGCGTGAACACATGACTGCTCTGTGCAATCACGAAATCGCTTTCATTCAGCAATCATTAAAAGAAATCTGCGGTTCACGTGCGAACCGAAGCGCGAGTCATGATCCGCACGGATCGACCTCGAGCCCGCTATTATTTATATACTTTATTACTTTATATATTATATTTATCTTATTTATATACGTCCCTCCGCAGTGGCGTGTTGAGCAGCTAGCGGAGCACGTTTGTCAAACTGGCTATAAATAGACGCATATCTTTTTCCCAAATAAAATTTCAAGACGCTTTTCCGGAGACCACGTCACTATACCGTGCAAGATTTAATCACCGATAATACACGAGTGAGAATAAGAGTTTAATTAAAGCAGTCGTTTTCCATGACTTGCTCTACACGGCCACTGCGGAGGAACTTTTTGAACACACTGTATTTGTATTTTAATGTAATATGCCAATGCAGTAAATGGGTTGAGTTTTCACCAATATACTTGTATGCAATTGCAGCAATATAAAAAAACAATTACTTGCATTATTTTCTTTCTCGTATTTAGCATATTGCTCTTTTAAAAGGAAAAAAACATCCGATTATTTGACGTAATAATCGATAGAATTCTCGATTACTAAAATAATTTATAGAAAATGCAATTCATCATCCGTAATAGCAAATCATCACCCGGGGTTGCACCGGATATAACTGAGCCGGCTGTGATAAAATGCAGAAATAATAGATTGTATTTGCCAGTAATACTTTTTTCCAATAATTTTTTCTTGTAGTCAGTTCATTGTGATAAGTATTAATAAACACTAAATTCCTTAATAAACTAATAAAGTATTAATAAACACTAAATTCCTTAACAACATTCACTACCTTTTCTTCTCTCTTTATACCAGGACAGGATTCGTTTTAAAGGAGGTGCTTCCTGTTTTACAAGCGCCATGGTCTTCTGTGGTTTTATTTCCGCTTGGCTTGGCCCTGTCTGGGATTCCTTTTGAGGGTTTTTTTTTTATTTTATTATTTTATTTTTGGGTTAATAAAATTACAGGTTGAATTACTCAATGTTTTTGCCAAATTCAGCAGTTGTCGAATCGTTTTAGCTGCCTCCGTATCCGCATAAACACACGTTTCTTTGCCGGTGTTTGACTGCTTTTTTACACATTTTAAACACTCAAGATCGCAGGTTCAAATCCCATGCCCCCACCACCACTAAGCAGCCACTAGTGGGCCCTTGAGCAAGGCCCTTAACCCTCAATCGCTCAGTTGTAAGTCACTGTGGATAAGGGCGTCTGCCAAAATGCCATAAATGTATATTTATTAATTATATTTAATACACAAACTGCTCGCTCGTGCATTTTTCCAATCAGCAAAAAAAAAACGACCAAACAGAGTCTTTCTAATCACATTCTGTTCAGTTTTTTTGAGTTTATTCTCAGCGTATCCTCGGATTCCCATTTCTGGCTGACAGTATTGGGACCCGTTGCAGTATATTTGCTTATCCAACAGAGCATCATGCTTTGTGTTCTGTGATGCATTTTTTTGCTCTCCATGGCTGTAAAGAGCAGTTGTCACACTTCCTCGGCATTCTGATGTTTGTTGCGGACACTAATTGAACCCCTATTAAAGCAGCCGGTGAGTCAACAGCACGAGTCGTCTGTACAGTACACGTGTTCGTAATAATAGTGTGACCTTTTACACAGTACACCACATGAGTTAATGATGTATAGTATGATGTAGGGCTGCTCGATCCTTGCTGCAATTTGAATCACGATTCTGATTTTTTTCAATAGTTTATTGCACTCAAGTACAAAAAAAAACAAACAAGCAGGAAAATCAGTGCTGAAGTAACAAAAATAGTCGCACCAATAACTATTAAAAAAATACCAATAGGGTGTGAACGTAGCGTGATGCGAATGCAGGGAGGCTGGTTTTTACTTCCGCATCGAGTGAACGAAGGAGCCTACGCACCATTAACCTCATTAACCACTGAGCTGAGCATTAACCACAAACCTCCCCCCCCCCAGGTAGAGCTCTGACACCTTTTGGAATATTGACTGTAGCCCAGGCCGCTTCACCCTACAATCAGTACCTGAGGCTGAAATGGTAAAAGCGCTCCAAAACCCCTCTCCAAAAATCTAGTAGAGAACCTTCGCAGAAGTCTGAAGGTATTCTAACAGCACACTGGGGCTAAAGTGTGGAATGGGACGTTCAAAAAGCACAGTTGAACCTTGTAGTCGTGTGTATAATATTATACAGACATATACACTATTTGTTTATTTATTTATTCATTTCACTTTTAGCGAGAACACAACTTTTACATCTGTTTGTTTTTTTAATTAGGCCTCAGGTGGCTCTTCATGTTAAGTAGGAACAGATCCGAGCCATAAATGCGCGCACACACACACACACACACACACACACACACACACACTGTTAATTTTATTTTTGGTAACTTCTCCATGCGCTGTGTACTTTTCACTCATGTGATTTTTAATTTATCTAGAGTTCACACCTCGCACCACCATTATTCCATAGTAACCAAATTTTGACTACTGCCAAACTTGTAAGGCGCACGATTTTTCTTTTATGATTTATTTCTTTGCAGGTTATTGCAGTCAATTCCGTGTGTCAATACAGAAGTAAGCCATTAATTAGAACGGGTTCTTTGCGTGGGATCCGTACGTAAAGGTGCACACGTCGACAAAAAGCGATGGTAATAAGCCGCGTCGAGAAACGATTTAAAGTACGGTCCGCAAGCGAAGTTACCGCGATCGCGAGTTGTGGTATTTATAAATAACCTTACCAAAGACGCTCTCTCTGTGTGATTCATAATTATAATAAAAATAAATACTATAAAAGATACAGAATGGCCATTTTGAAACTAGTTCCCCCAGTGGCTGATTGTACTCCATTTCGGTCGCAAAATCCATAACAGTAGCATACAGAGTATAAAAATGATCAAAACACACAAACGCGCGTATAAATACTGGAACACGGTTACACATTAATTACCCTATGGGCAGCGTTGGGGAGTTAATAGTGACATGGAACGGCATTGTGTAATTTAATTACAAAATAAACGTAACAGTAATTCGTTACAGTTCCTGAGGTAAATGTGTAATTAAATTACTTAAATGTTAAAGATTAAACACGTTCGGAGTTAGATCCGAACAATTTCACGTGAAATCAGCGTGATTTAGGCGACGGCACGATTTTGACGCCTTCGATTTGAATGATGACAATCTGCTGCAGTTTCATTTCCAAAAATAGAAACGATGTATTTTTTTCTCGAAGCTTCGAAAGTTTTTTTTTCTTAGAATGTTAACTTAAAGCGCCACCTAGTGGACAAATGAAAGTGATCAAAAGTAATAAGTTTCTTTGTAATTTGTAATCTATTACATTTCCAAACGCAGTGTATTATATAATGTAAATTTTTCGGTCTAGTTTGACATTTCTAATACAACATGTTTTTGCATGAATCATTTAATTAATTTTTTTTTTTGATCCTGTGTCTGTTCATGTGGAAGTTCTTCAGGATTATGTTTGTCTTATTTTATGCACAAGGCCTTCACATTGTGTGGTGTGTCTCTTGTGATTCGTCACACCTATTCTTAAGTCTGCTTTATGTATGTTTCTTTTCTTTTCTTTTTTTTTTTATCGTTCCAGGGTCTCCATCTCTCATCAACATGGACATCCACTCGTGGCGATGCCGGACGACAAATGCTGGACGCCGTGAAGGTATATTTCACGCTCATCCTTGTTTGAATGCACTTGTCGAATGTTTTCGAGCATGGTTGTACTTCATTTTCACATGATTGCTTTCTTTTGTTAACGTGATCCACTTTGATATAACCTTGCAATTCTGACGAGTTGAGAAAGCCTTCGCGTTATTATTTATTTCTTTATTCTTTCATTTATTTATTTATTTGTTGTCGACCAAGTATTCCTGTTACACTGCATAAACATATTCTCCATTAACACATACATCATGGTTCATATGTATTATTGTATACGTATTGTCTTCCAGCATTTAAAGATACCAGAGAGAGCGTGCTGGCACGGGCATGCAGGAGGAGGTCTGAGTGCAGATCCAAAAAATGTGGTAAGCAGTTTTACTTGTGTACAAATCTTTAAAAAAAAAAAAAAAAAAAAAAAAAAAAAGGGGGGGGGGGGGGGGGGGGTCTTTTTTTTTTTTTTTTTTTTTTTTTTTTTTCCTTACAGGAGAGTAAGTTGAGGATTTACCCCAGACTGATCTCAAAACCAGATTTCTTCTTGTTCAGACTGAACTGAAGCTCTTCACATCCCATAAACCCCACCCCCTGCTCCCCCCCCTCCTCCTCATCATTTTGCCTCATTGGATTCAACCAAGCACAGGTGTTGGCTATTTTTAATTTGATTTATTTTGTCCCCTTGCCATTCTGCCAATGCCTCGTTTTTTTATGTTACCATATTGACAGGATTATAGGGAGTTTGCCTTTTTTTTTGCGCAACAGTAATGGCAGCAGGTGGGTTCGACTGCGTAAACAGGTTGGTTGGCACGCGCAGGCGCAGGGCGGCTCTAGGGAACCGAGCTGCGTGGGATGCCAGGCACCACCTGCAGCGGCTACTGCTGCTTTCTGCCTGGGCCATATGACACCGTATCCCTTGGCAATGCCATGGTGTGTGTCTTTGGTTTTTTTTTTTTTTTTTTTTTTTTTTTTGGAGAAGCTGTTACTTTTTAAAACTTCCCGACTTGCCCGTTTCTGTCGGAGAATGGAAATTTGTTGAAAAAACTTGTCCCGGGCATCTTTCATGGATGTATACAAGAGAGGTTTCATATTTAGCCCCCTTTTTTTTTATACAAGGCAACCAAAAATGTTCAAGAGGATTTGTGATAGAAGGGTATCTGAAAGAGTGAAAGGGAATGTTTGTAGGACCGGAGGTGGAGATGTTGAGATGGTCATTGGGCGTGACGAGGACGGACAGGAGTAGAGCCGAGAGATTAATCGTCATTATCGATTCATTTGAGTTTATTGTTTATGAGGATGTTGAAAAGCAATTTTTTTTTTTACGATTTCACCTTGATTTGTCCCAGCGAGCTTCCGTAGTTCTCCACCTACCACGTTACACTTGCGAAAAATGGTATGGAGGTGGTAGCCCAGTGGTTAAGGTGTTGGACTCTGGACCGGAAGAGCACGGGTTCAAAACCCACCACCATCAAGCTGTCACTATTGGGACCTTGAGCAAGGCCCTCAATTGCTCAGTTGTAAGTCGCTCTGTATAAGGGCTTCTGCCAAATGCTGTAAATTTAAACATACAACATGGCAAATCCGAATCCGGTCCAAAAACATGCGCAGTAGGTTGGAAAAATGACCCCTAGTGTGTGAATGTGTGTGTGTGTGTGTGTGTGTGTGTGTGAGTTGGGTGAAAGGGGAGTGTGGATAAGGACAGCCCAAAAGCGGAAGAAGAACCTACAACACGGGTCACCAACCCACTCCTCTGAAATAACTCATTTGTTATATACTATTATTAATAATGAATGATACTCATTTGTCTGTGTAAAGACACACAGAATGATTTCCCCCCAATAATGATTACATTTATATGTATCTATATGTTGGTGACCCCTGAAGTCAGAGTGCCTAAAGGAGTCACGTTCGAGTGTCACAACCGCGTACACAACCGTACGGCCTTTTTTAAATCCAACAGAAGCGACCCGATTAAAGAAGGGCTTAATGATTTCTCCATGGCTACAATGTTAAACATCATTTTTAAAACAAATCAATCTCATTATATTCCCGGAGGGGCCTTTCACACACTCGCGCGCACACACACACACACTGCTTTAATGTGCCATCAGATTCATCCCATCAGTTAATTATCAAGTCCATCATGGGGTGAAAAAGAAAGGAAAATGCTAAACTGCGCACCGCCGTGAGTCACGCTGAGCCACGCTCTGATACTTAGAATAAAACTGCAGGCAGATCTTTTTTTTTTTTTTTTATTGTCGACAGATCTAAGAGACAGTTGATACCATGCTTTTATTTATTTATTAATTTATTTATTTGTGGTTTACAGCGTTAACCTGTGTTTCTTGTCATCCCCCAGCTGAAGGAGGTGGACTCTACCAAGATCCTCTCAGCCATGTTTGCATACATTTGGCCTAAGGACCGGCCGGATCTGCGCGCTCGAGTGGCCATCTCCATCGGCTTGCTTGCAGCAGCGAAGGTAGGTTGACATTACCCGACTGTGAGGCGACGCCTGTTAATTAGTCACTTCCACCCGTGCCAAAAGACTTAACATCGGCCGCTTGATGCCCGTGATGTCACGTCGAGCTTCAATTATATCCCGAGGCCTTGTGATGTGCTGCTGTTTGAACGAGTTCAAAAGTAGAATAGACCTTTTATTTTTTTTGGAATACAGAAGCGGCTTATTTGTTTTTCCTCGATACGATTTTTCATTCGTTTGAAAGAGTCACAAGTGTATTTTTATGTGTATTTCACTGTGAGTGGCACGAGCACAGTGAAATGCACCGTATATCGTCTGTCGTATTGTTAGAATAGAATAGAACTGTTTTTATTCGTCACATATACATTACAGCACAGTGAAATTGTTTCTTCGCATATCCCAGCTTGGTTTGAACGCTGATAGGGCGCCCCCTGGAGCACAAGAGGGTTAAGGACACATTGGTGGCAGATTAGCGATACCAGGACTGGAAACCCCCCCCCCCCCTCCCCCCCCCCCACCCCACACCCCCCCCCCCCTCCCCCGACTTTCCTGATCAGTAGTCCAGCTTATTAAACCACTGAGCTAGACTGAGTCCATAAATGTATTTGATCTGAGATTTTGTCGTTAAGATTTTCTGTAGGTGGATGGAGCATTAATATCATATTCCTGCTGGAGTTCATGACATATATGAGTGTAGAGATATTTGAGTGTAGAGAAACTGATAACCTACATCGGCCTGTCTGGATACATGCCACGTAATCTATGCCTCTAAGGGTTAGCACGTTCGCCTCACACCGCCAGGGTCCGGGTTCGATTCCCGTCTCGGCCATGTGTGTGTGGAGTTTGCATGTTCTCCCCGTGCCTCAGGGCGTTTTTCTCCGGGTTCTCCGGTTTCCTCCTGGTCCAAAAACATGCACTGTAGGTTGATTAACACCTTGGAAAATTGTCTCTAGTGTGTAAATTTGAGTGTGTGTGCCCCGCGAAGGGTTGGCATTCCATCCAGGGTGTATCCTGCCTTAATGCCCATAGACGCCTGAGATAGGCACAGGCTCCCCGTGACCCGAGGGAAGATCGGATATAGCAGTAGAAGATGAATGAATGAATAAATAAATATATACATGTTACCATGTAGAAATCTCAAAACAGCCTTTTTTGTCTTGACTTAAGTGTGTGTGTGTGTTTTTTTTTTAGCCACAATCAACTAATCCAGAGTTATTCTCCTATGTAGTAATTAACGCCGGTTTCAGTCTAGTCACCTTCAGACATGTTCCTTAGTGAAAAGGGCAGCACTACAGACATGGAAGTGAGACTCAAAAATGAAGTTATTAGCTGAGTGTTGGCGGCAAATTTTCTATTTTATCCCCCCCCCCAGTAATTGGTAATTGTGCTTTTCTTGCCTGTTGCAAAAACTGTTGTTTTTCCAGCACTATTTCTATTCATAGCAATCGTGCTTTGTTTGCTCTTAAAACATTATGCGGTCGAATCCAACACAAGGTGGAGAAATAACCTCCCCCAAAAAAAAACCGCTGGACCGCCGCCAATTCAGCAAAAAAAAAAAATTCCATCCCTCCCTTTCATGGTCCCATTGATCAGAAGGGTTAAAACGAAAGCGAGGGAGCAAATTAAGGGGGGAAACGGCACATCGCGCACCCACTCCGGCCCTGTCTAATGTGAGACAGAGCGCCGAGCAGCTGTCCCCAAGCTTTTAATTAGCTTTAATAACCATTTCAATTCCATTAGCGGATGCATCAACCAACTCATTTCCCGATCCGTCTAGAGGAAAAAAAAAACACTCTGCCCCCTAATGCAGTGGCACTCTTATCATTCATCAGCGTGTTCCTCAGCTCACTCCATCTCGCACTTTCTCTGTTTCCCTGAACACCACCCCAAACCCCCTGTTCTCTCCCCATCCTCCAGCTCACCAACGTGATGGTGCCCTTCATGTTTAAATATGCGGTCGACGGCCTGAACCAGATGTCGGGACACATGTTGAACCTCAGCGACGCGCCAAACACGGTGGCCACCATGGCAACGGCCGTTCTCATTGGCTGTAAGTAGCCCCCCCTCCCTTCCTTCCCTCCCTCCCTCCTTTCTTACTTGGCAGGTGTTTGACTTCATCTCAGGCAAAGAACAGCGTCCTTATGAGCCAAGTGACCTTTACCTAGATAACCTGGTATTCGTATTGCTTTAAAACCCGATTATTGTTTCACCGAGGATCCGCCGCGTCTGATAGAATTTGTTCGGTATCGGTTTTACTTCCACTGAAAGGGAGGACCCCGCTCTTAGTCGATCTGTCCGATACACACTCCGACACCGCCTCCGACACCGCCTCCATCTCATATTTCAGACCCCATGCTTTTAAAGTTTTATGAACGGAACAGGGCAAAGCAGCAACCCAGGTCTTGAATAACGACAAAATCGTGTCGAATGCTCAAAAACACACTGGCGTTTTTATTATCGCAATAGACGTCCTGCTTTGATACATACGCCCGACACTTTTATAAATTTGAACGCACTTCCTTATGTGCTTGCTCACTTGAGTAAAATAATAATAATAATAATAAAAAACGAAGTTAACGAGTAATAGCAGCCACTCACTTTGCAGGAATTATTGTAGCATACCGTCCAAATGTATTGTCACTTCTCCCTGTGGCTGCAAATTTAATGAGAGACATTAGGCTCTCTGCACACAGACCATTAATTGGAGCTGTCTGCGCCTCTGCAAATACACACACTCTGTGTTGTGCGTGCACACACACACACACACACACACACGGTTTCTTATTTATTTATTTGGTTACCTGAGCAGAATTCGCTCTCGCAGAAAGTGTATGCACGTGTTTATTCACAAGATCGAATTTTGCGAGTGAAAGGATCGATTCAGTATCGAGTTTGCATTCATATTCGAGGGCAAAAGACCATGTGATCTCTTTCAGCAAGACGCTTTTGTTCCCAGCCCTGTTGTCCTTCCGAGGCCTTAGGAGAGAACGTGATTATTTACTCTGCTATCAGAGCAGAAACTACAGGTAGGGGAAAAAAAAAACACGTAAAAAGATCAGGTTAAAACGTAATGGGTAGATAGGCCGGAAGCGGACGCAAGTGCGGAAATGTGTTAATATAGAGCAAATTTACAACAAACACGATACTAAGCTACTAAGAGCTGCATGATTAATCGGTGGAGGGGGGGGGGATCACGATCTCGATCCATACATATACGATCTCATTTCTAAACGACGCGATTGACATTCGAGAATAGGCTGGTTTTTATTTCTGCACCGAGGCTATGTATTCTACGCATCGACGCCTAGCCTACACCGTAGCATCCGCCGTAATCCGACACGCCCCTCTCCACAGTGAGTCCATAGTGAAGAAACAAAGCACGGATATGGACCGAGCAGCCTATGGGATCATTTGAAGAAGTGAGAAAATATCGCCAGCCATATGATTTTTCGTTGCCATTTAACAAAGACGGCAGCTGATTCCGGTCATTACAGGAATTCGCCGTTGAACTCGCCATTGTTGAAACAGCGGGAACCCACAACTCCGACGAAGAAACACAACTTCCCCACCGCCATACAGTGTTTGGGAATAGTCACTGCGGAGCGACGCGGAAGGATAAACGCTCACGCCGGCTACGCAGAAGTAAAAACCAGCCTCCCATATTATTGGTATTTTTAAATAGTTATTGGTGAGACTATTTTTCTTGCTTCAGCACCGAAGATTATCCTGTTTTGTTATAAAAAATGAGAATTGCTTGAAAACATCGTGATTCACGTTTTTTTTTTTTTTGGCAAGGATCTACCCGAAACACAACCAAGTGCATGATCATGAGTAAGATAAATAGGACTCGATAAGTGATGCAATTAAATACAAGTGCTTATAATCGGTGTACGTCAACAGGGACAAACGCAGATAATGATGTGTCTCGATCACTGGTAGGAAACCAGTCTAAGCTCTTCTTACTGCAGTATGGACATATACATTGTATATTAACACAGTGTTACGGTTGTTCGGTTGAACCACCGTTTGTTTGACTCAGACGGCGTGTCCCGGGCGGGTTCGGCACTCTTCAACGAGCTCCGCAACGCTGTGTTCGGCAAGGTGGCCCAGAGCTCCATCCGGCGAATCGCCAAGAACGTCTTCCTGCACCTGCACAGCCTGGACCTGGCGTTCCACCTAAGCCGGCAGACAGGTGCGCTGTCGAAAGCGATTGACCGAGGCACACGAGGCATCAGCTTTGTTCTCAGCGCTCTCGTCTTCAATCTCGGACCCACGGCATTCGAGATGGCACTTGTCAGCGCAATCCTGGTCAGTTGATATTAACAGATGGTTATACGGTTTACATGTTGTTATATAATGCCGGTTCATCAGTATCGTCTATTTCATACCATAGCAGCCATCGAATACAACACAACATATTAAGATACCAGATGTCTGATTCAGGCCATTATTTATCTGACAGGCGATAAAAAGCATTAGCCGGCACGTAAACAGCACTTTAGGGCTCCGCTTGGGTTTTACAGATTTGATTTAAATAGCAAGTTAAGGTAAAGTAATTGCACTGATTTACAGTCAAATATATTCTCATTAGGTTCTCATTACAGTGTTCATTATCTCGGCGTCGGTTTCTCGGCACCTCCGCGCCGTAGCGATGGGAGGAAAAAAAAAAACCTTGAGAAATCAGTTTCAAAGCAAAAAAAAAAAAACACCTTAAAGCAGTTGCGCTTATTATAGACCGAATTAAGCAGCCTGCGACTTTGGCCGGTCTGTACTAATGCAACGCTCTTGAAGATCACGCGCTCGGCACGTATCCTCTAGCGGTGCGTGATTAGCCTCCGCCGGTTCATCACCTTTAACGATGCCTGTGCGCCGATGATTGAGACATTAACACTGACCGCACCTTTACTTTGTCCATTCGTAACACTCAATTTAATGGCCATAATCGCAAAGCGGAAGCGTGTTACGTGCTCAGTAAAAGAGCTCGACTTTTTTTTTTTTTTTTTTTTTTTTTTTATTGTTTTTTTTTTGATTGCCGAGGATAAAGTAGATGTTCAGCTTCAGTTAAACTCTGCTGTTTATCTCCCCGGCAGTATTATAAATGCGGCGGTCAATTTGCTCTCGTCACTCTGGGGACGCTATCGGCGTACACGCTGTTCACCATCGCAGTTACACAGTGGAGGTACAGTATAATGCTTTAATTATATATGTGTAATAAACAATGTTTTTTTTTTTGTGCAGAAAATGTAGTGCTGGTTAATTTGAATAAAAATGTTATGCTCATGCCCTCCTTTTAAAGTGTCAGTAAAAATAGCTCATTCACAAAGACTTGTCTAGCTCTTATATATTAATTGGTAACATAGTTTAAGGCTGTGTTAATGTGCGGAGAAAGGCCGGTTTCGTTAGGAAATGTTTGACCTTTTTGGAAGGAGGTTCCGCGTGTCAGATCAGTCGCCAAGTCATCTCAGGTCATACAATGTTTATGCATTTTCTTGATAACAAGCAGCATTATTTATTTATTTATTTATTTATGTTGCCTTACGAGCATCAAGGGGGAGATAAATAAGTAAAACAGCTGGCTGGTGAGGAAATGAATGTTTTAGCATATATAATGTAATTCATAACAACTCATTTCTTTTGCATGTATTCGACACCATTAAATGTAAATAAATATTTCATTAGTAAAAATGTAATTGCTGTAAAATCGCTGTGCTGTAAGAGGATGTGTTGTATGAAAATAAGCGACCTGGGGTGGTATTACACCTTCCTGTTGTATAGATGATTTTTTGTTTTTCTGTAATTTCACATTTTTTTCACAAAAACTTTTTTTTTATTTATTGTATAATGTCATTCCCCCTCCCCCATGGCTTTGCTTGCCATAACTTGTCCTCTTTGTGTGTGTTTGTCTGTCTATCTATCTATCTATCTTTCTACCTATCTATCTCTCTCTCTCTCATATGTTCCATACGAGACATGGATATAAAGAGTATATATACTGATAGATATCATATTTTTATATATATATTATATATATATATATATCTATATATATATATATATATATATATATATATATATTGTATATATCTATATATATATATATATATATATATATATATATATATATATATATATATATATATAGTAAATGTCTCGTATGGATATATATATATATATATATATATATATATATATCTATATATATATATATATATATATATATATAGTAAATGTCTCGTATGGAATATGATATATATATAATATATATATATATATATATATATATATATATATATATATATATATTATATATATATATATATATATATATTCGCAAAGACATCAAAGTTTTTTTCACCAACAGATTTTAGAAAACCAAACGAAATGTAAACACATTCTTGTATAATTCATATTAAGTAATAAATAAAGTGCTTAAGTAGAGTACTCATAATATAAACATAAAGAAAGAACCATCCCACGCTGAGATGTCTATAAGTGATCTCAGCCAATCAGCAAGCAGCAGTTCAGCAAGCAGCCAATAGGAACACACGTAGCTGCTCAGTAGAAAAATCATTCATTCTCACTGTCGCTGTTTTGTAGTGAATCATCGTTTCCTTTTGCCAAGTGTGTTTACACTAGTGACTGTTTATCGCTTAAGTGTACTGTGCTGTTATTAAATGTTATTAGTGTTCTTTAAACGTATGGTTATACATTTTGTTGATTATGTATGTGAATTGGGTCAAGTATTGCACATTACACGCACTACGTTTATAAGGTCAATATATTTACGTCAATAGAACACAATCTTGTGTGTGTGTGTATGTATGTATGTATGTTATATATGTGTGTGTGTGTGTGTGTGTGTGTGTGTGTGTGTGTGTGTGTGTGTGTGTGTGTGTGTGTGGTGCTTGCTTATAACCTGAAAATTTTGCTTGTATCCGGTACACATGGTGAAAATTATACTACTATACTGTACGTATTACTCACAATGCAAGACCTCGTTTGTTTACCAAGTTATAATTCATTTAAAATTGCTGCTTGTCTTGCAAAACACTCACAGACCAAGTAACTTGCAATCCTGGTTTTTGTGTGTGTGTGTATGTGTGTATCCCCTCCCCCAAATGCTTGGCTCTGACTTGTATTTATTTATTTATTATTAGAACGCAGTTCAGGATAGCGATGAACAAGGCGGATAACGAAGCAGGCAACGCAGCCATCGACTCTCTCCTTAATTACGAGACCGTAAAGGTGAGTCTCCCCTCGTCATCCCTGGCCAGCGAGCCACCGCCGCCACCACATTTACCGGGCTCGGTCATTTCCCTCACGGTTACTTCACGTTTAATCAGCCTGTCGAGTTCGGCGATGCCGCAACACACACACACACACACACACACCAAAACAACGTTAAATGCTTTTTGTGATTTTAATGCGGAGTGCAAAATAAACCAATTTGTGAGATAGGAAGAATATTAACTCCCTCTTTAAACTCCTTTTCTCGTCTTTTTCCGCCCAGTAGTCTTTTAACATTCTTCACTGATGGTTTTGATTAATGCCTTCAGCTCCTTTGTGAGCTCTCCCCACTTTCTTGTGCCTTTCTGTCTTTCTTTTCTACTGCCTGCCCTTGTTGTTAAGCGCAGATGTATTTTGTATAAGGCTTTATTTCGAGTCACTGATGTCAATGCAGCTGGATTTAGTATCACTGTAAGCCAGCGTGCATACATAATTAGATCGCCACCCACTCCTAATCTGTTCTACACTCGCAATAGCTCCTACAGAACATCAAAACACACACACACACACACACACACACACACATATACTCGTTCCTCTTTTCTCATCTCTGCATACTTGTCTCCCTCTATCCTGTTGAACACATTTCCTGACAGCAGAGAAATTGCTCTGAAACTCCTCTGCTCGCTCCTTGATACCTCTCGCTCCTAGAGCTAATTGGCCCAGGAAGTTCTTGTTAAGTTTGTTCAGGATCTAATGAAATATTCTGATTGTCATTACTGTCCAGTAGATCCCCCCCCCCCTTTTTCCTTTTTTTTTTTTTTTTTTGGATGGTGTTGCCAGCCGAGGCAGCCACACACGGCGTCAGCGCGCTAATGAAGCCGAGTAGTTCTTGCCTGCGTGTTGCAAAAAGGGTCTCAAAACACTGTCAGTGCGGCCCGGTATCGGAGGCCCTATTTCGTTCATTTGCACCGTTGCTTTTTGTAACCATGTCATCAGCAGTTCTGTTGATAAGAACCGATTCATTTAATAAGCAGCGTTTATCGCCTCACCTCCGTTCGTCACGTTTCGAGACTAATTAATGAAGCTGTGATGCAGTTCTATTTCTGAACACCGGTGCAAGGGAAGTCGCCGTTTTCCTCAGCAGTTTTTATTTATTTATTTATTTATTTTTATTCAGCTTTGCGTTTCTTTCACAGCAACAGCCTCGCAGTGTGGCCTTTAAGCCTCTGTTGAAATTTGTTCATTTGTTGCTTGGTTCCCGCCTGTGTTTTGCCACACGTCACCCTGACATATGCTGTTAGGTATGTTGTGTGCAAGACTGTATTATTGTTTTCGAAACTAGACATTTCAATAGTCATTTACTCAAGAGGCACAGATCAAACTGTATATGGCATCTTGAAGATGCAGTATGGGTAGTGTATATGTGTGTGTGTGTGTGTGTGTGTGTGTGTGTGTGTATATATATATATATATATATATATATATATATATATATATATATATATATATATATATATATATATATATATATATATATATATATATATAGAGAGAGAGAGAGAGAGAGAGATAAAATATCCTTTATCCTTTATTGGTCACACATGTTCAGGTTTGTTCAGCTTGGCCATACTGGGGCTCGAACCAGGATCTTCCGATCAGCAGCACAGCGCCTTAGACCACTGAGCTACCCCCTCCCTATATATATATATATATATATAGATATAGTATATATAACATATAGAGATATATAGATATAGAGATATATGGATGGATGGATGAATAGATAGATTTTTTTTTTTTTTTTTTATGACATTTGTCCTCAAATAGCTATGAATTTCAGTTTGCATCCAAGCCCTCCAGCTATCTGTTGTCCTTCTGTACTTATTCATGACTTTCTGACTCATTCTCTGTCTCTCTGTCTCTCTCTCTCACTCTTTTTTTTTTCTTCCTCTTTTAGTACTTCAACAATGAGAAATACGAAGCAGAGCGATATGACAACTTTTTGAAAATCTACGAGTCCTCGTCATTGAAGACTACGATGACCCTGGCCATGCTAAACTTCGGACAAAGTGCAATCTTCAGCGTCGGCTTGACGGGTATCATGGTGCTGGCCAGCAAGGGCATAATGGCAGGTGAAAACCCTTATCACAGTTTAAACCCGTAAGCACATGTTTGTAGGCTGTATGGATAAAAGTGTCGGTACGGCTGACGTAAAACTGCTCAAACTGCTACCGTGAAGTTGGACGTTTGTGTGAAGTCTCTTTTTACAGACACTCTTCAGCATCCAATCTTCCCAGAGGGATTGGTATGGCAGCTAAATGTAGGGGGCAAACTGTGCGGAACGATTTTACAGCTATTGATTTATTCTTTTTAATCGACTATTTCATTGATTAATCGAGCAATCAGATGAGAAGCGTGAGAAACATGGTGTGCCGTGTGTCGTTAAACAGTCTAAACGAAGCATCAATAGAGCTCCTCGGGGCCATTCATTCATCTTCTAGTACTAATCTTCGCTTTACCGCTTTAAATCCGATCTTCCCTCGGGTCACGGGGAGCCTGTGCCTATCTCAGGCGTCTATGGGCATTAAGGCAGGATACACCCTGGATGGAATGCCAACCCATCACAGGGCACACACACTCACATTCACACACATTCATACACTAGGGACAAATTTTCCAAGGTGCCAATCAACCTACCGTGCATGTTTTTGGACCCGGAGGAAACCGGAAAACCCGGAGAAAAACACCCTGAGGCACGGGGAGAACATGTAAACTCCACACAAACATGGCCGAGACGGGAATCGAACCCGGACCCTGGCGGTGTGAGGCGAACGTGCTAACCACTAAACCACTGTGCCCTCTCCTCGGGATGTGTTTTTAAAATTTTGTTTGATTTATATTATATATATATATATATATATATATATATATATATATATACAGACGTGGACAAAATTGTTGGTACCCTTTGGTCAATGAAAGAAAAAGTCACAATGGTCACAGAAATAACTTTAATCTGACAAAAGTAATAATAAATAAAAATTCTATAAATGTTAACCAATGAAAGTCAGACATTGTTTTTCAACCATGCTTCAACAGAATTATGTAAAAAAATAAACTCATGAAACAGGCATGGACAAAAATGATGGTACCCCTAACTTAATATTTTGTTGCGCAACCTTTTGAGGCAATCACTGCAATCAAACGCTTCCTGTAACTGTCAATGAGACATCTGCACCTCTCAGCAGGTATTTTGGCCCACTCCTCATGAGCAAACTGCTCCAGTTGTGTCCGGTTTGAAGGGTGCCTTTTCCAGACTGCATGTTTCAGCTCCTTCCAAAGATGCTCAATAGGATTGAGGTCAGGGCTCATAGACGGCCACTTTAGAATAGTCCAATTTTTTCCTCTTAGCCATTCTTGGGTGTTTTTAGCTGTGTGTTTTGGGTCATTGTCCTGTTGCAAGACCCATGACCTGCGACTGAGACCAAGCTTTCTGACACTGGCTAGTACATTTCTCTCTAGAATTCCTTGATAGTCTTGAGATTTCATTGTACCCTGCACAGATTCAAGACACCCTGTGCCAGACGCAGCAAAGCAGCCCCAGAACATAACAGAGCCTCCTCCATGTTTCACAGTAGGGACAGTGTTCTTTTCTTGATATGCTTCATTTTTTCGTCTGTGAACATACAGCTGATGTGCCTTGGCAAAAACTTCGATTTTTGTCTCATCTGTCCACAGGACATTCTCCCAGAAGCTTTGTGGCTTGTCAACATGTAGTTTGGCATATTCCAGTCTTGCTTTTTTATGATTCGTTTTCAACAATGGTGTCCTCCTTGGTCGTCTCCCATGTAGTCCACTTTGGCTCAAACAACGACGGATGGTGCGATCTGACACTGATGTTCCTTGAGCATGAAGTTCACCTTGAATCTCTTTAGAAGTCTTTCTAGGCTCTTTTGTTACCATTCGGATTATCCGTCTCTTAGATTTGTCATCAATTTTCCTCCTGCGGCCACGTCCAGGGAGGTTGGCTACAGTCCCATGGATCTTAAACTTCTGAATAATATGTGCAACTGTACTCACAGGAACATCTAGTTGCTTGGAGATGGTCTTATAGCCTTTACCTTTAACATGCTTGTCTATAATTTTCTTTCTGATCTCTTGAGACAGCTCTTTCCTTTGCTTCCTCTGGTCCATGTCGAGTGTGGTACACACCATATCACCAAACAACACAGTGATTACCTGGAGCCATATATATAGGCCCAATGGCTGATTACAAGGTTGTAGACACCTGTGATGCTAATTAGTGGACACACCTTCAATTAACATGTCCCTTTGGTCACATTATTTTCTGTGTTTTCTAGGGGTACCATCATTTTTGTCCATGCCTGTTTCATGAGTTTATTTTTTTTACATAATTCTGTTGAAGCATGGTTGAAAAACAATGTCTGACTTTCATTGGTTAACATTTATAGAATTTTTATTTATTATTACTTTTGTCAGATTAAAGTTATTTCTGTGACCATTGTGACTTTTTCTTTCATTGACCAAAGGGTACCAACAATTTTGTCCACGTCTGTATATATATATATATATATATATATATATATATATATATATATATATATATATATTACATTATTTACCATGAACCATTTCCCACGTTCAAGTCCTTATTCATGTGCGCTGTTTAACTACAAGGTGACATTGTAGCAGGAGAATAACATCACATTGGTTTTATATTTGTCACCTCTGTAATACATGTGTTCTGTACACCTCGCTTATTTCATTTGCAATGTCTAATTTTCTTGTTCTTCTTGATTTTTTTCTTTAAAGGAACCATGACGGTGGGAGATCTGGTGATGGTCAACGGACTTCTCTTTCAGCTCTCGATGCCCCTCAACTTCCTGGGCACTGTGTACAGAGAGACCAGACAGGCTCTTATCGACATGAACACACTCTTTACTCTACTCAGCGTGGACACCAATATTAAGGTAGACCGATTTCCACAAATCATTGCTGAAACGCTGCCATTCGAACGTCGCATTTTCCCGCAGGCATTTTTTTTGTTTGATTTATTAATGTAGTCTTGCTTGATTGAACCAATTCACTTTAAATGATTTTGAATTGTCCCGCACGTTAATAACCGCAATCCCGGCTTCATCAGGCCGTCATTGTTCTGCCTCTCCTGAAATACCAGACGTTCAGCAGTAGGTCCGTGTTTTTATATTATTTATTTCTTTAAAAAAAAATAAATAAACCCTGCGTCTTTTTGCGGCTTTTAAGCGTTCGAAATAGCATGTTTGTTATGATCCCGGCAACATTTTTAAAGGGTGTTTAAATACGTCGAAGTTGATGAAGCTCATTCTTCGTTGGGCTAATTGTGTACGCGCCATATAATTATTTCAAGTAAAATCGGTCTAGTTGTTCCCTGCAATCTGCAATGTGGCACAATGGCGTAAAACCCCACCCACCCGAAGCCTCCCCGCATCACTGACCAGCCCATCAAACCATCTAATTTCTCAGATAACATGGATCAGAGTAGAAACTTGACCAAATTGATCTGTCGCCTGGTGGCACAGAAAATGTCTTTACATATAAAAATGTAAGTAATAAAAAAAAAGGGCAATTTGTAATTAATAATACATGATTTACATACCGGCTTTGATGTCACATGGCCAAAATTGCTAAAAAATCTTTACTGTTTTGGTTTTAGTATGATGGAAGGAATATTTGTAACACGTGTGTTATTATTTATTATTATTATTTTATTGTATTATTATTATGTATATATATATTATTATTATTATGGTCATTGAATTATTAGAGCGCATGGTTAATTAATGGGATTATTTTTTAAATTTACACATGTTATTGTTTATATATAATATATTAATATTATATATATATATTATATATATATTAAATATTTTATTTGAATATCACCCTACTGGACAAATATCTATTACACACACACACACACACACACACACACATAAATAGGGGGGGTATTCAAATTAAAATGTGAGCGATAAAGTGTAAATTAAAAGAACAACAATTAACATGCCTCAATGACCATTAATAATGATAAGAATAAGAATAAGAATAATAAAATTTTGTGTATGTATATGATATGCATTTTTTTTTCCATTAAATGTTTTAAAATTTCTATATTTTTTTTTACCTCACTAGTCAATCAACTCATTCACTATGTGTTTTCTTTGTCACAGGAGAGAGACCTGGCCCCCCCACTGCTTGTTACCCCACAGGAGGCCTCTATCCGTTTCGAGGACGTCTACTTTGAGTATCTGGAAGGACAAAAGGTCCTCAACGGTGTTTCCTTCGAAGTACCCGTTGGGAAAAAAGTGGCCATTGTCGGCGGGAGCGGATCCGGGTAAGAAAAAGAAAGAAAAAAAAAACATCACTTCAGCACTCCAGCCTACAGGATCGATTCAGTTTTCTTACGTTTCAATAATAACTCTTCCTAAATGTGTTCGAATAGGAAGAGCACAATCGTACGGTTGCTGTTTCGCTTCTATGAACCCCAGCGAGGCAACATCTACATTGCAGGCCAGAACATTCGAGACGTCAGCCTAGAGAGCCTAAGAAAAGCTCTGGGTGTGGTCCCTCAGGTAAGTTTTATTTATGTATTTATTTTTAAATATATACACCATTTTATAGTAATCCTGCAAATCCTATTTTATTCTTCCTTCTGGTTGCTTGTACAGACTTATCCAAGTCAACAGGGAATCGTATTCCTGATATAAAATGCAACATGATGCCAGATTGTCTGTTGTTGGCCAGACTCTAAGGTTTGTGCTCCCAGTTAGTTAAATTGACAGGAGCGATCTCGAGACACTGGTGGAATCCTGGCAGAATTGACACTGTTATTAAGGCGATGAGGTGTAACTAAGTATTAGGGCTTGGGAGGGGGTGGGGAGGGGCTGAAGAGTGACACCTGTGACAATCTATTTTGTCTGGGGAGCTTATATGGAAAAAAATGTGCAGTGTTATTTAAGAAGCGGCTGCACAAACACGGAGACAATTTGATGAAGCATATAGGATGGAAACCGTGGGTGGATAATTAAGAGCACAAGTGGATTAATGCGAGTGTAACAAGTGGGCAACTTGTGCGCCGCTAAATATTAAACATGAAGATGGCAATTTGATTATACTCTTTTATACTGGTGAGCCTCACATGTGCTACTGCCAACCTGCTGAATTCTCTTGACATTTATATGTAAACAAGGGCTAATAATACTGCAATCCTACACTGTTTATGTTTGCTTGCCTGATGGCGTTCGCTCGTGTCGCAACGATAACATTCAGCTAATTTTGCAATTTGAATACCGACAGTGTCCTTTATCAAATAGACATCAATCATTAAGAGACATGTGCAGTCGACATTGTGTTATATTAGCATTTTGATTGATTAAAAGAAAGAATGTGGATATTAAGATATACATATGACAATTTAATGCAAAACAAACAAAAAAAATTATAATGATGTATTAATCATGTCTATTAATGATAATAGATGAGTTCAATCTTTGATTATGTTCTTGATCATGGAAATGAACGAGTCTCGGTACCGAGCCCTGGGCGTTTAGTAGACGCATTGCTAATCAAATTTTTATTTAACGAATACACACATCCGACTTGGGGGCACGGTGGCTTAGTGGTTAGCACATTCACCTTACACCGCCAGGATCCGGGTTCGGTTCCCGTGTCGGCCATGTGTGTGAGGAGTTTGCATGTTCTCCCCGTGCCTCAGGGGTTTTTTCTCCGGGTTCTCCGGTTTCCTCCCGGTCCAAAAACACGCACGGTAGGTTGATTGGCACCTTGGAAAATTGTCCCTAGTATATAAATGTGTGTGTGATTGTGTGTGTGTGTGTGTGTGTGTGTGTGTGTGTGTGTGTGTGTGTGTGTGTGTGTGTGTGTCCTGCGATGGGTTGGCATTCGATCCAGGGTGTATCCTGCATTAATGCCTATAGACGCCTGAGATAGGCACAGTCTCCCCGTGACCCGAGGGAAGATCGTATAAAGCGGTAGAAGATGAATAAATGAATGAAAAATCCGACTTCTCTCCTTTTGTGCTTAAGGATGCAGTCCTCTTCCACAACACCATCTTCTACAACCTGCAGTACGGCAACATCCACGCCCCACCAGAGGAAGTGTATAGAGTAGCAAAGCTCGCCGGGATCCACGACGCCATCCTCAAAATGCCGCATGGATACGAGACGCAGGTCGGAGAGCGAGGCTTAAAGCTCTCAGGTATGCTGATCTCAATTCTTCAATGAACAAAAATGGTATAAAGCGATTATATGTATTTTATTCATTAGTGATGTTTTTGGATGTGCATATGTTATGACTTTTTTGACATAGAGATACGATTGTGAACTGAACAGTCACCCTGGTCTGGATAAATCACTAGGCTGGGCACTTGGCTTTTTTTCCCCTCCTTTTTCTTTTTGTCGCATGAGAATTTGTCATTGTTTAACCATAATGCACTTCCTGGAGGGGCAACAGATGTCACCGCCGTACACTGCAGTGCAAAAGTCAAATCCAGTATATTTTTTGGAGAGAAATTCAAGCATGTGTCTGTCAGTTTGTGTTAGTGTGTTTACCTAGATGTCTAGGTCACTGTTAGTATTAATAGAAGCTTGTATTTGCCCCAAGTGTAGCTAATAATTCCTAATGAGTTATGTTGACTATTTACTGTAAGATATTCTCTGTTCATCAGAGCGTGTACATAATCATTTCGATAACATTTTGTACATGATTATTTGCATTCACAAATCTTTAAAGGACCTCAATGATATTAATTTGCGTGATAATCTGTCATCTGGTAAGCACGGTGGCTTAGTGGTTAGCACGTTCGCCTCACACCGCCAGGATCCGGGTTCAATTCCATTATCGGCCATGTGTGTGTGGAGTTTGCATGTTCTCCCGGGGCCTCAGGGGTTTTTTCTCTGGTTTCTCCGTTGTCCTCCCGGTCCAAAAACATGCACGGTAGGTTGATTGGCACCTTGGAAAATTGTCCCTAGTATATGAATGTGTGTGAATGTGTGTGTGTGTGTGTCCTGCGATGGGTTGGCATTCCATCCAGGGTGTATCCTGCCTTAATGCCCGTGACCCGAGGGAAGATTGGCTATAGCGGTAGAAAATGAATGAATCCGTCATCTGTTTATCTGTCTAGATTTTGTGTGTGTGTTTGTGTGTGTTTGTGTGTGTTTGTGTGTGTTTCCGTGCCCACTTGAATTAATTGGAGAATTCTAGATTTGGGCCATTATTGGTCTTGTGCTACTAGAGTGTTTATTTTGCTCAAATATTTTATCAATACTATATGCTAATGCCATTTTAATGAGAAACACAGTGCATGTAAAGTACCGTGACCCAAACACTCCAGCACACAATTATACAAGGTCAGGACATTTCACTGGCTGAAATAAAAGCCGCTTATCAGCAGTAATTACAGTTGTCGATAATAATTAGCACAATTAAATATGGATAGTGTCAATTGACTAAGAAGCGATTGTGTATCGTTATGAATATTTATAAGGACATGTTGCAT
This sequence comes from Kryptopterus vitreolus, assembly GCA_030449085.1. NCBI lineage: Eukaryota > Metazoa > Chordata > Actinopteri > Siluriformes > Siluridae > Kryptopterus > Kryptopterus vitreolus. Next base: position 4,991,961 of record JACRUU010000005.1, on the reverse strand, counting down.
AATGCCCGCGTGTAACGACCTCGCACCTTTCTGCCCGCCGATAGGTGGGGAGAAGCAGCGCGTGGCCATCGCCAGGGCGATACTGAAGAACCCTCCTATCCTCCTTTATGACGAGGCCACGTCGTCCCTCGACTCAATCACCGAAGAGGTTCGCCATTTATTTATTTATTTGTTTGTTTGTTTTATACACAATTTCCAGTTGCTTGCTAATGCACTAACCCCCCAAGTACTTTGCTTTGGAAATAGCGTTAGTAAGTAAGTGTCATGCAGATGGAATAAAATGGATAACTATAGATAAATGACAGTAATATACTTTAACACGCTTTTATTTTATTCTTGCCTCCTCTGATGGTGTTAAATTAATTTTGCAAGGATTTATGCAAATTCATTTTTTCTTCCAGTAAGTCTTATTATATCTGCAACATGTATGATATTAATGCTAGATAATGCAGTTAGTAACTTACATTCTCGAAGTAGTTGCATTCATAAGATGTAAACCAGGAAAACTGTATATAGTTTTATTTATTTTTATTTCTTTATTATTTTTTTTAACTATTTATTGGTTACTGCTGACAACAATGAACTCTTCTAAAGAACAGATAATTTTCTTTCAGAGGACTGTTTCATATTTGCATTCTAGAAGGAAGCGCTGTGTGTGTGTGTGTGTGTGTGTGTGTGTGTGTGTGTGTGTGTGTGTGTGTGTGTGTGTGTGTGTGTGTGTGTGTGTGTGTGTGTGTGTGTGTGTGTGTGTGTGTGTGTGTGTGTGTGTGTGTGTGTGTGTGTGTGTGTGGTGTGTGTGTGTGTGTTGTGTGTCTTTGTTTTTTTTTTTTTTTTGTCTCTTCATAAGGATGAGACTTTATTGGTTTATTACAGACACAGGCAATGTTTGCTTTTGAAGGCTTTTTATTTAGCTACCCCCCCCCCCTCCACCACACACACACACACACACGTATCATGTCACAATGAAGGCCTCATATAAATCCTGTCAATCATATTGTTGCTAGATATTGCAGATGAACAGGAAAGGCTCTCGTTTGAAACATCACTGTATGGGCAGAAGTGTGTGTGTGTGTGTGTGTGTGTGTGTGTGTGTGTGTGTGGCTTGAACATTTTGTGAAATTAATTGAGTTTTACTTTGTTGATTTCTAGAACATTCTGAGCTCCATGAAAGAAATGGTAACTGACAGAACATCTGTCTTCATCGCCCACCGGCTGTCCACCATCGTGGATGCAGATGAGATTATTGTGCTGAATCAGGTACGATCACATGCCATGAGTGATTCATAATTGTAATCGCAATTCAGCCTCGTAGATGAGAGCCGTTTGACTCGCCGGCCGTGCACAAACTCCGCCTAATTAACTGCAGCCTTCCCGAGTGGCACGAAGTGAAGCAAACCAAACATCGGGGTGACGAGGTGAGCAGTGCCTAGTCGAGGGCCTTGTTGAGGGGTTCGGCTTCCGAGTAGAAGAAAAAGCCTTCTGGCGCAGAAGCTTAACTACTGATCATTTTCTTACACCCAAAGTTCTATATATATAATATATATATATATAGAATATATATATATATATATATATATATATATATATATATATATATATATATATATATATATACAAAATAGAGATACATATAAACAAACCCTCCTATCCTACTTTACGACGAGGCCACGTCGTCCCTCGACTCAATCACCGAAGCGGTTCGGCATTTATTTATTTATTTGTTTGTTTTATACACAATTTCCAGTTGCTTATACATATATAAGCAATGTCCCATGTATATAGTTTGTGTGTGTGTGTGTGTGTGTGTGTGTGTGTGTGTGTGTGTGTGTGTATATATCTTTTTAATTATCTTTTTTTTTATTTTGATTGTTTTTTAAGGCCTTCTTAAATGTCACTTGGGTCACTTTTCTTTTCATTCTTTTCTTTTTCTTTTAAGGACAAGTTTCCGTCCTTTCATATGTAACCAGCTCATAAAAAAGGGGGGGATGGGACGGTGATTAAGATGAGGAGAAAATATTTCTTTTTTTTTTTTTTTTTTTTTTTTAGTTTTTTTTTTTTTTTTCTTTTTTGCGCACCGTTACCTCTTCGTCATATGAAAACAGGCTTTAGTGGCGTGGTGGCCTTGAGCCTCGTGCTGGGAATAGGAAGATGGTCGAAGGAGAAGGAGACCTGTGAAACGTATGCGTTCTATCCTCTGATGCTGACCTCGAGAACATTTTATTTATTTATTTATTTATTTATTTTGTAAAGCAAGTAGGGGTTTAATAGTCTGGTTGTATAAAAATAAGACCCATATATATTTTTTTTTCTGCCCGAGAGTGTAGCAACGAAGCCGTACAAGCCACATCATGTACAAAACATTATCGCTAGTGTCGATCACTGTTAGTCAAGCAAAGAACTGAAACGCCCGGCGCGAAGGGCAATTTGTCGACCGTTTTTAGTTATTTTGAGGTGCTAATGGTTTGTGAGTGTTGTTACTACTATTTGTGGTCATAACATAATCACGTCAGTGCCGTTGTGCTGTGGTGGTGTTGGTTTTTTTTGGTCTTTTGTGTGATAATCAGTAACATTACAAGGTGTTTAACTAACATGGGTATTGTTTGGTTGTGATTTTTACTTTAATAACAAGCAATTAACATTATCAGTTAACATAAAATAAGCAATTACATAGCATAAGCAACGTAACATACGGAACGTAACATAAGCAACATAACATAACATAAGCAATTATCATTATCAGGGAGGTTGCAGCTGGAGGCATTGGCCTCTGGACCAGAAGATCTCAGGATCAAACCCCACCACCACTACCACCACCAAGCTGCCACTAGTGGGCCCTTGAACAAGGCCCTTAACCCTCAATTGCTCAGTTGTAGGTCGCTCTGTATACGGGTGCCTGCCAAATGCTGTAAATGTTATCAAAATAACGATTATTCTTGTATGGTATTAATCATCAATGCTTAGTTCATGGACACGATTAAAACTAATGGAATTGTGGATGGTGGATCACGAATGTGATGCCGATGTGTTTAATCCCACCGAAATCTTGACCACACCCACTCCCATCTCAACATGATGATAATATCTGCCAATTCCCTCCCCCTTAACTTATATATGCATCTGTTTCCTTATTATACACAACAATCCTAAGGGTAGTAACTGTTTCATTGTCATTTACCAGAGATGGGGGGAAGCCAACACACCCTTATTGACCTCTCTAGTGCTGTTTGGTGCGATGACCCTCCCTCAGTTAAACGGCGTGCATAAATGCGTACGCCTTACGTAAATGCCTACAAAAGACCTGCTCCATAAGGTAATCTAGTTCATCTATTAGAAAAATACATGAGTTTCATAGAATTTGATGAACGACTGCTATTTTCATTTATTTATTTATTTTTAAATAAAAGACATTGGCTCTTTTGTAGTACATTTGCCAGTTGTCCTTGTCCAGAGCGACTTATCATTATCTCATTTATACAGCTGAGCAGAAGAGTGTTAAGGGCCTCGCTCAAGGACCCAGCAGTGGCAGCTTGATGGTGCCGGAATTTGAACTCGACAATTTGATCAGACCATAATATTTTATAGCACTATATACAACGCAGTAATTTATAGTAAGTGCTCGGCTTTGGTCATCTGAAAGACGTTTGCCTTTTAACTGTAGTCCAACTATTTCTCAGTGTGCAGAAGGGGGAAAAAGTAGTACTTGGTCTGCACATGGTTTAAACACATTAGCTTGATTACAAAACAAAAAGAATTCATGTTATAGAAGCTTATATTCCCTTGATTGAAATGGCAACAGAATCAGACGGAAATTTCTAAAACATCACCGTGTAATCACTTTTTATTCGCTTATCTGAATCGTCCACCTGGCAATCTTTGGAGAACTTTCAAGACTGTTGCCAGTGTGCACAGGAGTGGATGTCCTGGCAAATTCACCTCAAAGTCAGAGCTGGCATTGCTCAAGAAAAATGCCAAAACCCAGCAGTTATATTTTATTTAATCAATGATCAGATTATAGGTGTTGCAATGGGCTGGTCAAAGTCCAAACTTCAAACTGATGAAAAGGTTTGGCAGGATTACGAGAGTCCCTGCAAAAACCTAATTATAAGACCTGCTAAGGAATAGATTACTTTCATGCCACCCTCCCACTATATATATATATATATATATATATATATATATATATATATATATATATATATATATATATCTGTATATATGTGTGTATGTATTTATGGGTGTGTGGGTGTGTGTGTGTGTGTGTGTGTCTATGTATCTGTATGTATGTGTGTGTGTATATATATATATATATAGATATATATAGATATATATAGATATATCGATATATATATATAGATAGATATAGATATAGATAGATATCAC
>JACRUU010000005.1:4967581-4982581 GCA_030449085.1 Kryptopterus vitreolus | reverse complement strand
TATATATATATATATATATATATATATATATATATATATATATATATATATATATATATATATATATATATATATCTATATATATATATATATATATATATATATCTATATATATATATATATATATATATATATATATATATATATATATATATATATATATATATATATATTATATATTGCCGCAGGTATAAATTATATAAGGACCATGAGGCATTTCTAGTGGTTTGTTCCATCACTGTTATTTACTATGTGGACTGAATACAGAAGTGTGTGTGTGTATGTGTGTGTGTATTATTATATATATATATTATATATATGTGTGGTGTGTGTGTGTGTATATATATATATATATATATATATATATTTATATATATATATATATATATATATATCTATATAATATATATATATATCTTTATTTATTCCATTCCATAATTATTCCACAGTATAGGATCTCTTACTATATAACATTAAAATTTCTCTTCAGCGGTCAATAGAAAGCGAAGCCTGTTCCAGTATAACTGCACCCCTGCGCAAAAAGCGAGCTACAGAACGTCATTGTTGGAATAAAACAAACCAGGTGACCCACTGATGAGCATCGGAATAAATTGGAACAATGATTCTGGCTTTCTGTTCCAACACCGGACCGAATTCAAACTCTCGTGGCTCAATGAATATTCCTACATATACGCTGCGAATTACAGTAGAAGTCCTTTTCGGGTAGACTGGAGAACATTATAATACCCAAGCACGGTGAGGATTTGAATGGATGTTCGACGAGCGCGTACAGATATGATGGTCAAGTGTCCACTTTTGCCTGTATTGTGTACAAAAAAAGGACCATTTCATAATGGTAGCATGGCTATTTTTATTTATTTATTTATTTTTCTAATATAAATCAGCAATCATTAAAATTCCAATGAATGATTATTTATTAGTATTTATTAAGAGGTTTTCACATATTGGATGATGTATGTCTATTTAATAGTAAATATTTTTACTATTGTTGTCAAAATGAATCCATTAATAACACATTAAAAGAGTTGCAATTATAGCCTTAAACACACATACAGATGTTCCCCACCCTACGAACGAGCGTTTGTTCTTAGTATGAATTAGTTTGTGGTGTTCGCTATTGACTACTCATGTCTATGTTGGTAAGATATAAGCTATAAAAACACTGCATTCCTGAATGCCCCACTTAAGATACATTAGAAAAACTAACATTTAAAATGAATAAACAGAATAAAATAATACAGTAATGTAAACCGTAAGTGCAGTACTTGCTATGGAATGTGGTGGATAATGTGTGTGTGGATGGTGGTGGGAGGAGGAGGAGGAGGTGGTACATGGGTATTACACTTGTTCTCTACACTCTGCGTTCGTTAAGCTCCGCGACTAGCTAGCGGCAAATCCAAACAAATTTTACTTTGTGGACGGGATTGTTCGTATCAGCGAAAGTTCGTAAAGTGTTTGTTAGTAGGGTTGGGAGCGTCTGTATACAATACGTCCTTTCTTAAGTAAATAATAAACACATTTTTAACCCACAAGCGATGCGACAAGTCTCAAATGAACGCCAAACTTGGCCATGACGCACCCAACCGGCAATTCAAACCGTCAACAAAGTTCCGTTTGGCGTCGACGTCCCTTTAAAGCATTTCGGAGAATATTTGTTTCCCTACTAACTACCGTATTTGTCCATGGCCGCGCTGATTTGAGTATTAAAAACGTATTAGTATTATTAATTCAAGCTACATTGAGATGATTTAGGCGAACTTTTGACCCCTTCTGACCACAATACATGGGTTGCGACCCCCTTTATTTAATATGTAGAGTTTGTTACTGAGGAGTCAGTTAATCAAAGTGTCATTGCAACCATTTTAATCAAGCTTCGCCACTCTGACTCGTGCCACCATGCTCGAGAAGCTCTACTCCCTCTCCTGTCATTCAAGCAGCAAACACAAGCCTCCTTTGTTTTAAAGCAAGCTCTTATGAGCATTTTTATTTATTAATGATTTTATTTTTTATTTGAAGCGTCTGTCTGCCTGCCGCTTCTATTCCCTGTTCCCATATGGTGTGTTACGTGATATCTGTTTAGCCCTGTACACCATGTATGGTGCAACCATATGCTGTATTGCTGGAATCCTATAAATACATTTCAAATATTTCTGAAATTGCGCATCCTACTCTCCTTTCTCTTGTCTAGGGTGTATAAATACTGCACAGGAGCTACTCTTGCTGGCAATAACTTTACCTCCGTCCCTGATACAGCGCCACCTGGAGCACAGAAGGTTAAGAGCCTTGCGCAAGGAGCCAAGAGGCTTGGCTCTACTTTTGAACCCCTCTACATGCTACAGTAGGAGGAAATGAAATAACTGTATTTTACCATTCATTCTATCCTGCCTTAATGCCCATAGACGCCTGAGATAGGCACAGACTCTCTGTGACCCGAGGGAAGATCGGATAAAGCGGTAGAAGATGAATGAATGAATGAATGAATAACTGGCTCTTCGAGGGCATCCATAATGCCGATGTGACCTGCGGTGTCAACAAGTGTGTTTCCATCACCCTTCAAAATGCGCACATTTAAATGCCGAATTACAACAATAGCGAAATAAAAACACACCTTATCGAAACACGTCAAATTCGCAAAAACAATTCGCTTGCATGAAGTGGTTTTTTTAGACGAGTTTTATTCTAATGATATGGTTCATGGAAACACTGCTATTTCGTGACAGTTTTTTATCGACATTCGGAAAATATCGCAAAAGTTTGGCGCAGATTCGCAATGGAAACGCGCCTAATGAGTTTGAGATCCCTGGGTTAAGGTTTTCGCCTCCAGACCAGAAGATCGCAGGTTCAAACCCCACTACCACCACCAAGCTGCTACTAGCTGCTCCTTTGAGCAAGGCCCTTAAGTTGTAAGTCACTCTGGATAAGGGCGTCTGCCAAACATAGGAATCCCAGAACCTAAGAGATCCTGCGTAAAGACACCACTATTCTACTGATCTGGACTTTATGGCAGAACGACCAGACGGAAGTGTAAATAACACAAAAGCACACATACTGTCTAGAAAAACAAATAAAGAATTTGTTTATTTGTTTGTTAAAGAATGGCACAGGCAGCTCAGGCAAATGGACCACACCGGTGCAGCTTTGATGCAGCGAAGACTTTTGCCGTTTCCCTCTTCCACACGCTTCCTTCCTGCTATTGCATGTCTATCTGTTGTTCTCTCATATCCTCTCAGGTATCCTCTGGTGTCTCCTCCCACCTCCTAACAACATCCAGGTAGGTGAACTGGCTATGATTTGCCCCGTATGTAAATAATGAGATACAGGAAACTCGCTCACCTCCCTGATTATAGAATAGTCTTTATCTGTCACATGTACATTACAGCACAGTTTCTGTATATCCCAGCTTGTTTGGAAGAATGTATAGTCAGCCATGATGCAGCGCCCCCTGGAGGGTTAAGGGCCTTGCTCAAGTACCCTTGGCAGCTTGGCAATACCTGGGCTCTGACCTTCTGATCAGTAACCCAGCGCCTTAAACCCCTGATCTACACCTCCCTCCCTCAGAGAGGTAAAGTTATTAATAAGCCTAAAGGAGTTCTAACAAAGCAATCAATGGTAAAAGCGATCATCAATCGTAATTGATTTGAATAAACTCGCCAGGTTTGTTTCCCGAAGGTCTGGATTATTGATACCCAATCACTTCACTGTTTTAGAAGTTATCCATGGCCTTGTTTTGCAGTCAGTAACATTAGAATAGCCTTTATTTGTAACATAGACATAATAGCAGAGTAAAATTCTTTCTTTCGCATATCCAGGAAGCTGAGGTCGGAGCACAGGGTCAGCCATGAGGGCTTTGCTCAAGGGTGGGCAGCTTGGCGATCGGAACCCCCCGACTCAGTAGCCCGGTGCTTTAGACCACTGAGCTACAGTGGTTAACGTTATCGCCAAGCCTTGCCTCTCTTGGGTCCTCGAGCAAGACCTGTACACGTAGACCTCTGTACTCCACGTATCATGGCTGACCCGAGGGGGAAAACAAGCCGGGTTACGCGAATAAAGAATTTCACTGTTCTGTAATGTTTACGTGACAAATAGAGACTATTCTATAAGCGATTATCCTTCTTGTGTCATATTGCGTCCGGTTTGAAAAGCTGCCCTTTGTGATTCTCGCCGTTTGTTCCCTAACAAACCTCTGGCATCTTTTTTTGTTTGTTTGTTTTTTTTACGGATCGTGGAATCACGCCCGTTTCAAAGCCAGCTCCGTTCAACTAATTACGTGACCAAACGATTACACCAGGGGTTATTTCGTCGCAGATTCATAACGTATAATCCTATTAATAATTAAAACCTAAAAAAACTTGCGGCAAAATTTCCGTGGGGGTTGAACGCTCATCCAAGGCACGGCAATTAGAGAGTCACTAGCTTTTTAATATTTGCAGGAGTGACACAGGCCAACAATAAGTTAAGCTAATTAAAGCATTTTATTTATTTTTTTTATTGTAACAATTTCAAAATGACGAATTTATGGTCAAGCAGCTCGAACGTTACCTCATGTTATATCCGTTTCGGCGCCATTTCGACATGACTTGATTTAAGCTCCTCCGCAGTTGCCTGCCATTCATCTCAATAATTGAATCGAGGCGGCTTACTGCAGAGGTTGTGGCTGTGTCAATGTGATTAATTCCAGAGAATTACATACAGATAATTATGTCAAAAATAATAAGGGGGGGGGGGGGTGGGGGGGGGTAAAAAAAAAAAAAAAACATGGTACCGGTCTCGGTTCAGGTTTCCTATAAATAATCGTCAGTTTTCTTTTATACTATTATATATATATATATATATATATATATATATATATATATATATATATATATATATATATTATATAAAGTATGCATATTCAGGTTTCCTATAAATAATCGTAATTCCTATAAATAATAGCATGTTCCCCTCCACACACCAGGGCCAGGGTCCCGATCCCGTTTCGGCCATTCCCTTCCCGTCTCGGCCATGTGTGTGTGGAGTTTGCATGCATGTTCTCCGATTCTCCCCGTGCCTCTCCGGGTTCTCCGGTTTCCTCCTGGTCCAAAAAAACATGCACAGGTAGGTTGATTGGCACCTTGGAAAATTGTCCCCTAGTGTGTGTGTGTGTGTGTGTACGCTGCGATGGGGTTGGCATTCCATCCCGTCTCGGCCATGTGTGTGTGGAGTGTTGAGTTGTGTGGAGGTTTGCATGTTCTCCCCGTGCCTCAGAGGGTTGGTTCTTTTCTCGCCCGGTTTTACCTTGGAAATTGTTGTCCCTAGTGTGTGTGTGTGTGTGTGTGTGTCCTGTCATGGGTTGGCATTGTGTCATTCCATTCCATCCAGGGTGTGTATCCTGCCTTAATGCCCATAGACGCCTGAGATAGGCACAGACTCCCCGTGACCCGAGGGAAGATCGGATAAATGGCGGTAGTGGAGGTAGGTTCGGGGGTATCTTAGTATAGATTAGTAGAATATAGATGCGATAGATATATGTATTATATAGTATAGAATATATATATCGGTATAGATAGGTATGTATATGATATATATATATATAATTGATATATGTATATAGATATATATATATATATATACTATATATATATATATATATATATATATATATATATATATATATATATATATATATATATATATATATATATATATATATATATATATATAGATATATATATATATATATATATACCAGATGCCGGTGCTTTAAATGTCTGATTGTCAATATATTTTGGCAAATCACTTGAAATCTCATCTTATTCCTTTATTAGTCCAAGACTCATTCATTCAGTAGATCAAGGGTTCGCTAAGTAGGATGCATTCAAATCACCTTGTTGTTGTTTTTTTTCCCCTCCTCGAAACGATATCAATGTAAATTGAAAAAGCACACATTTCTCTAATCACCAGGGCTGTTTCTCAGTAAGCTCTGTACAGAGAGAGTCATTTGTCTGAGGTGAAATATTTTGCAAATGTAGCTGTTTTTTTTTTGTTTTGTTTTTTTGTTGGTTTTTTTTTTTTTTTTTTTTTTTTTGGACAGAAGGGCAAATGAACTGAACCGGCCAACAGAGATCCGTGTCAACATGAAATGCGCCTGCGAGATTCGCGAGTTCAGAACATAATGAGGACTTTTCTTTTCACCGTTTTGCCGGGGATAATGTTTCAACGTAGGCAGGAAATCACACAAAAGGCACTAATAAGGCCAAGTGTGAGCGTATTTGTGTGCGTGTCAAGCCTGAGGTGTGTGTGTGTGTGTGTGTGTGTGGATTGGGATGTGAACTGTGGGGCTGTAGGTTTCTGTTGGGATTGTCCTTCATCTGGGAGGGCTTCTCATGGGCTGCAGGAATGAGATCTATGGATGATGCAAATGCAAGACCTTTGAAGCGGTTGTCTTAAGCGGTTGTCTTATGAAAAGAGGTTGTGCTGTAGATTTGTGACAGGGCTTAGGAAAACAAGACCTTTGAAGCGGTTGTCTTATAGAAAAGACTGTAGATTTGTGATTAGGTTTCAGTCTTTACTAATAATAATAATAAAAAAAAACGGATAGAGAAGATTTCTACAGGAGAATCTGTTTAATTCCACTGAGACCTCTTTTTTAATCATTCTGAAAGTAAGCAGAGTTCACCTTGCCATGTTGAGGCAATTTTTTTTTTACTATCTAGAATAGCCTGTTAAAATGGCTTTATTTCTCATTTTTGCAAAAGAAGCCATTTTCAAAAATATCTCGTAGTATTTCTAACAACGATTCAATCAGTGATTATTTGATCGAATATGAGCAGTAAAAAAAAATAGTACTATAGTTACTATAGTATAGAAATATATATTCGTATACATTCTCACACACACACACACACACAAATGTGTTGATGAGTTTTGACTTTTTGACATTCAATCGCTTTTTTTTCCTTTTTAAATGACGGCTATTAAAATTTGATCGCATTCATAGCATACGTAGTACGACATGCAGTGAAATGCTTTTTACGACCGTCCAACATAACGGAGAAAAAGACAATAGTGCAGACATTTATAAATAAATGTAGATTAAAATAAATAAAATACAAATCAAATAAAAAGAAGATATCATTATTAAAAAAAGAAAAAAAAAGAAAAGCAATACAGGTTATTTGTAATCGTTGACATGCACAATATGGGCACCTGCTTATAAGGATCCAGCCAATTTATTCCACATTTTGCCGTTATTTATATATAACCTCTGGGAAGATTCTCCATTGGATTTTTTTGGTGTGTAATGGTGGAGGATTTGTGCTTATTTGAGCTACAGAGGGAGTTGGTAAAAGCTCTTCCACTTCCACCCGTTTAAATCTTTATAGAATTTGCTTTGTGCCCAAAAGCATCCTCGTTCTAAACAAGGTTTGCATCTCCTAGTTCACAGGAAAAGGAAAAATGTCCTGCTAAGACACCCTATACAATTGCCTTCAATTTGCGTTAACCCTGTTTGTCCCAATGATTTATTTATTGTTTAATATAATATATAATGTTTGGTGGTTTAGTGGTTAGCATGTTCGCCTCACACCTCCAAGGTTTCCCCCCTGTTCCAAAAACATGCACTGTACGTCGATGTACACCTTGGAATATCGTCCATGGTGTGTGAATGTGAATGTGTGTGTGCGCCATGTGATGGGCTTCATACAGGGTGTGTCCTGCCTTGACACCCGAAGACACAGTCAGGTCAGTCAGGCTCAGTGGCCTATCGGAAGGTCGGCGTTCGAGCCCCGAAACCACCAAACTTTTTTTCTCTTTTTTTTTGTCTTTTTTAAACAGTTCTGCTCTATGGGGAAACACGGTCGTAAACCGACTCCTGAAACTTGTCAGTGGAAGCATAAGCGCATCCTACCAAGGAAACAGTATGTACAGCTGTATTCCATGCTGTATTCAATGTTTATCCTCGTATCTATCTCTGTCACTGCATCCAGCCTGAACCAGGCTCACTGTGACTCATGTTGGCTTTTGACAAGCTGAATATACACTAGATATCCAGTCAGGGCAAAAATCTCTTTCCAAATGATAAAAATGGCACGTTCTCATAGGCAAAACCCTCCCTGACCCAGTGTATGTAAATGAATGCATTATTATTATTATTATTACTGGAATGAAAAAATAACGAGTTCTATAATAAATAAAATGGTAAAATGCAGATATTACTACTTTTTTTTTTTTTTTTTTTTTTTGGCTGTTATTACAGAACGCTTGCCAAAAAAGGTTCACAGGGCATCTTGTTTTGCACCAGGACTCTAATCCCACAGAAAACAACACACACAAAAATGTGAGTGGGAGATTATTTATTTATTTATTTTTTAATTTCATAGCTTAATAGTTTTCGATTGTATTTCTTGTGAAAGAATGCGGACGATCCGAAAGGGCCATCGCTTTATTTAAATCACGATAAAAGATTAGCTCTCGGTGGCAGAGCTCGTATTCAAATAATCCTCCCTTTATAAATCCGAGTGTTTCTAGGCATCATCTACGCTTGTATAATAAACAATCGTTTGTTATTGGTGTATACAATCCTAATTTATTTATTTTTTGGAATTATAGAATATCATGTGCGTATTATGATAAAATGCCGGATAAAGAACTCTTGCTGCTGCTCCTAGCATACACTAGCAACTAGCATACACACGGCTAACTAGCATACACACGTCCACGCTCTGGAATGAGGTAACCAACAAAAACGTTATAAATTGGCGATTGTTGTTTGCTATAATGTCAAAATGGAACAATAAGCATGACACGAATGCAGTTAAGGAATTGTGTTTTACTCCTACATTCTTAAAAAAAGAAAGAGGAGCATTTCTGGTAATGATGATAAGCACATTGCTGAGCTTGAAATATTATAAAACTGTATAACTCAATGTTAAGGGTAGTATTTTTATGTATTGCTAAACATTGATCTGTAAAAAAATAGTACTATAGTTATTACAGTATAGAAATATATATTAGTACACATACATAAATGTGTGTGTGTGTGTGTGTGTGTATGTGTGTGTGTGTGTATCATATATGTATATGTCAATCGATCAAACTATTTAATCGCACAATTGCATTTGCAATTAACTTGATCAATCGCACATTATTAATAAATGAATACTTTTCATGTTTTTAACATTCTGACTAACGGTAACAGATGTTATAATTATATACATTTATCTCAAAATATCTCCCTTTAATAAAGATGTTGATTATTTAGTATGCATTTTACTCTGGAAATTATTCTTTTAATATTCATTTCTTGTTAGCTAATGAATTTCTTGTTATTTCAATGTTACTTTTTTAGTGGTTGTTTTAATTGTAAAATATGGGACGTGGCTCCTTTAAGAATTCTGTTCCGGTTGCTTTTCCGTATAAACTGGTGATGCTGTGATTTTACTACTATAATTTATTATTACTATTATTATTATTATTATTATTATTATTATTATTATTATTATTATTATTATTTGTTGTTGTAGTAGTTAAGATTACTGAGTAAAAAAGACTTTACATCTTAGAACCATTTAAGAAACTTTATTTTATAAACATGTCACTAAAGCAATTGCAACCAGAGACCATAACACAAACATAACTAAAAAGTCATTTATAATAGGCTTAAAGGCTTAAATGGGTTTAATCTAGTGACAGACTGGGGTGGTATGAAACTCAAAATGCAAGCCATTGCCAAAAAAAATAAAAATAAATCAAATTTCGGCGGGAAATCAGGAAGGCTGATCTCTTAGTAAAACATTATTTGGTATTAGAATAATTCAGTCAATGGTCTGTAAGACAATTTATTTACGTGTCTGGGGTCAGAGAATCTCTCACAGCTGCTGTTAATGGGTAATACAGCGAGGCATCAAAGTGACTGTGCATATGTGTGTGTGTGTGTGTGTGTGTGTTTGCAAAATGAATATTCATTGAAACCTGTAAGAGGATGCAGTTATTCCCACTGCTCTGTGTAGGAGGGTAAATCCATGTGGGTAATGCATGTGTAAAAGTCTCAGTGCTCCTGGTCAAAACAGATATGAATATTCTCATGGAGCTAAAACTTGTGAAGTCTGTTGCAAAATGCAGCACACCGGGAATAGCAAACAGTTGTCGAAGTAAAATTCTGTCATTAACTTCCACATGAGTTTTCTATCGCTTTTTTTTCTAATAGGTGCTCAATTTGTTTTTTTTTGTAGATATCAGATCACTTCTAATGTATTATTCATTTTGGTTGCATCTTTTATTAATTGCTTTTCCTGCTTAACTAGTTTCTAAAAATATGTACATTTAATGAAAGTTAAAACTGGGTGTACATTACAAACACGGCCACAATTTTCAATATTAATGACCTTTTTCTTGGACTTTGGAAATGTCACAGGGGTCACATGACAAATGAGATGCTAGAAGTGCAATAAGTCTAGTGACGTCTGAGATCTCAATGTAATAAGATAAGACAAAAATAGATGCAAAGAAAATAATAAGCAGGATCTAAACACGAGAAATTTGTATATTTTCGGTAAAGAAAAGCGGACCAACAATGGAGCCTTGAGGGACTTAGCCTGAGCTGGGAAATTACAGTGTTAACAGCAGGAATGTTTGTTTTTCTTTTGGGAATTTGTATTGTTTAAGAGAGCTTTTTCATTTTCTTTATTTTTAAGCTATATTTTAGTAAGCCATTGTTAAACGTTAAAACCCTGTGCTACGAAATGGAACAGTTATGAGCGCCAATGAAATCCCAAGACGGGTATTGATGAAGATTCAACTCAGCTGTTTAATTTATATGAATCAATATCTAAAATCAACCAACCAAATGCAGCATTAGAAAGAAAGAAAGATAGAAAGAAATAAAGAAAGGAAAAATACAATTTAACTGAGCACTGCATCACAGACAGGAATCTCATACAGCGAGGATGAATAACATTATTTACTAAAGCAAGAAACAGCGGGGGCACGGTGGCTTAGTGGTTAGCACGTTCGCCTCACACCGCCAGGGTCCGGGTTCGATTCCCGTCTCGGCCATGTGTGTGTGGAGTTTGCATGTTCTCCCCGTGCCTCAGAGGGTTTTTCTCCGGGTTCTCCGGTTTCCCCCCGGTCCAAAAACATGCACGGTAGGTTGATTGGCACCTTGGAAAATTGTCCCGTGTGTGTGTGTGTGTGTGTGTGTGTGTGTGTGTGTGTTTGTGTCCTGTCATGGGTTGGCATTCCATCCAGGGTGTATCCTGCCTTAATGCCCATAGACGCCTGAGATAGGCACAGACTCCCCGTGACCTGAGGGAAGATCGGATAAAGCGGTAGAAGATGAATGAATGAATGAACTAAAGCAGGAAACTAAACAAATACTCTTCAACAAGTCTCCTTTCACTGGAGCCACAGCTCCACCACATACTCTATCTCTAGCCGAATTTTTTTCCCCTGAACTTTTTTTTTTTTTTTTGCAGTTTTTTCTCCACACATTATGTTTTTCCTGGGGATTTGAAATGAATGAAAATTGTGCTTTTTGGGAAACACACACAAAAAATGTTTTGAACTGTTTTGGTTACTCTGTCGTCCATTGTGGAATGAAAAAAAAACAGCTATTAAATCAAGCTAATGGCTATTAAACGACCGCATGCCTTTGAGATTGGGGAAAGCAACAGCTACAAGCAACATATATTTTTAGAATTGCTTTTTTTTTTTTAGAAATGAAACAACCAATATACACGAGGTAAAGAGTACAGTTAAATATATATATTTCCCTCCTAAACAAGAAAGCAAACAAACAAAGAAATGATCGTAATGTGTCCATGAAAATTCTTTTTGTTGTTGCAGCGAGTACCATAATTGCTTCATGAAGAATCCACTCTCTGTGCGGAATTATCCATGTTCTGTGTCCACTCGGGTCCCTCCAGGTTCCTCGCTTTCCTCCCAGAAGCATGCTGATTTGTGAAACTAATGGCGCCCTGCTATGGACCGGTGTCCTTATCAAAGGGTGAGCTGCTATTTCACACCCTCAGTAGATCCACAGTGACCCGAGCCAAGATAAATAATTATGAAAAGGTAAGTGAATGGCTGAATAACCTTCAATAGCTTGAAATGAATTTCCAAATGTCCGTGTCACATAATTAAAAAAAGAAAAAACACTCTTCTGTTAATACTAACACGATCTAACTGGGCAGATACAACCATTTTATATCAAATATTATAGGGATATGTGCAATAAAAATATTTTACTACTCAAACATTAGACAACAGCAAACAAACAAAAAAAAACCTAACGAGTCGGCTAATCATGTCGGAGAAATGATTCTGAACTTTAGTTTGTTGTCGGAACTTAAATCCAGTGTACACATGTAATTATATCTAATTATATTTATATATATATATATATATATATATATATATATATGTGTGTGTGTGTGTGTGTTTTAAATTACATTTAAAACAAATACTACATTTAATACAAAAACTCTAATTGCAATGGCTATTATTATTATTATTATTATTATTATTATTATTATTATTATTAATAATAATAAGAAGAAATACATATTTTTATAGTGTTATAAAGTGTATTATCATAATTATTACATATTTAGACGTACTGTATGAATGTACACATTTGCAAAACCTCCAAATGTATGGTAATTGATTGGTGGGGGGGAAAAAAAAGACTGTTCATGGACTTCTTTTTTTTTTTACTTATCATATATTTTTAAACGCTACTTGAGTTTAAGCAAGATGCAGCACTACATCTACCTGAGTAGCGAATGAAGACCTGCGCTCTCCTCTATCAATTTATAATAGAGTGGATATGAGTTTCCCCATCTTCAGCTGTCCACTTTCATGTGGCGAGTGTCGCCTCCGATCAGTGCTCTACACCATCAGGTGTGGACTCTGACCCTTTACTCTTGTTCTCGCCTGGAGAGCAGATGCTCCGCGTTCTGACGTACGTTTATGCTCAACACGGTTGTAAAGAGTGGCTACTGAGTTCCCGTCTGCTCCGACCAGTCTGACCAGTTTACTCTGACCATCTCCTCTCCACAGCATTTTCGTGTAATTACGGATGCTACAAGTTCAAAGTTCGAATGTTTATGATGATGATGATGATGATGAGGATGATGACAACAATATTAATCAAAATTAATCATAATGTAAGGATGCTTATTATTATTATTATCATCATCATCATCATGACTAGAATGAATGAAATTAAAATGCTCTGAATGAATGAATAAATGAATGATGATGATGATAGTGCGGATAATGATTATTATTATTGACTATTAATAACTATTATATGACTATAATTATTATTGTCATCATCATCATCAAGACCAGACTTAATAAATTTATGTATTATCGCTTTAATTTTGATGATGATAATAATGATTATCATATCACCGCTATCAACATCATCATCATCATCATAATGAATAATGATTATGATGATTATGTTGGTGAGGATGAGGATGATGATGATGATGATGATGATGATGATCATCATCATCTTGACTAGAATGAATAAAATTAAAATGACTTGAATGAATAAATGAATGATGATGGTGATGACTATTATTATTGTCATCATCAACATCATCATCATCATGACTAGTATGAATAAATGAATAATGACAATGGCGATGTAAGGATTATTATTGTCATTATCATCAATATCAGAATTAATAAATTAATGAATAATCATTTTCATGATGAAGATGATGTAAGAATGATTACAATTGTCATCACCATCATCATCATCATCTGACCAGAATGTAGAATTGAATGAATGAATGATTGATAATGATGAAGATGATCATCATAACCAACACCATTCATTTATTTGTTCTTTTATTCATTCTTTCATGCATTCATGTTGGTCATGATGATGGTGATGAATGAATAAATAAACGAGTAAATGGAAACAACAACAAAAAAAAACGCAAAATGTCGAACGAATGAAGGGCAAATGAAAGAAACGAAATGAAAAGGTTGCTAGTGTATATACTATATTATATACTGTGGCGTGCAAGTCGTCCTGGTTTATATGGATGTTGGATGGATGGATGGGTGGATGGATGGAGGGATGATGATTGACACGATAATGGATGGAAGTAGAAGGTTGGGTTAAGGGTCTCAAGTCTGTTGCCCTTCTGCCCCCCCCCCCCCCTCCGCGCGCTTTTGAGACGCGGCATATTTATTATTATTATTATTATTATGTATATATATGCGGGCACGGTGGCTTAGTGGTTAGCACGTTCGCCTCACACCGCCAGGATCCGGGTTCGATTCCCGTCTCGGCCATGTGTGTGTGGAGTTTGCATGTTCTCCCCGTGCCTCAGGAGGTTTTTCTCCGGGTTCTCCGGTTTCCTCCCGGTCCAAAAACATGCACGGTAGGTTGATTGGCACCTTGGAAAATTGTCCCTAGTGTATGAATGTGTGTGTGAATGTGAGTGTGTGCCCTGCGATGGGTTGGCATTCCATCCAGGGTGTATCCTGCCTTAATTTAATGCCCATAGAAGCCTGAGATAGGCACGGACTCCCCGTGACCCGAGAAGATCGGATATAGCGGTATGGTATAGCGGGGTAGAAGATGAATGAATGATGGCTGAATGAATGAATGAATGTATATATTATTATTATTATTATTATTATTATTAATATTAATAATAATAATAATAATTGTATTTTCTATTATTAGTATCAGTGTCCAGCTGCTATGACTTGATGTTGACGGGAGTCGCGAGGGTACCGGGGGTTTACCGGGGTTAAAAAGAGGTAAAACGGTGAGTGAACGTGTGAACAGGGCGGCAGGAGGGGAGGAGGGGAGGTGGAGCGTGGTGGTAGTGGTAGTGGTTGGAGAGAGTGTGTGTGTGTGGGGGGGGGGGGGGGGATAGAGAGAAGAGAAGAGCGGAAGGGAAGAGGAGGAGAGGAGAGGAGAGGTCCAGCTGCAGCGAGCGGGAGAGAGAGAGAGCGGGAGAGAGAGAGCGG
>JACRUU010000005.1:4955081-4962581 GCA_030449085.1 Kryptopterus vitreolus | reverse complement strand
CGTTTTCATATCCGTTAGCACTTCTGTCTTCCTCCGGCTCGCTTTCATATTTGCTTACATTCTGCATTTTTTTCCCCTGCATTTTGAAATCAACCTGTTTTCAGAACGATTTATTATTTATTTATTTATTTATTTTCCTTTTCAGATATCTTGCTTTTCTCTACTGTAATGTACGACAGGCATGTTTGCGATTGACCCGGGGCTTAACGTAAACAATATCATGACGACCGAGTTGTCTGTCATTGTACAGCGTCGGAGCAGCTGCCGCAAGATGTTGCTTTTCTTTCTTTTCTTTTTTTTTTTTTTTTGCCTTTTATGCTACAGACAAGCAGACAGGCAGAGTGCACATGGCGCAGACTACCTTCTACACTTTACCCCTTCTCCGCGATTCAGCAGCTCTCTTAGTAAACACCTCGTCGTATCGTCTAGTCTTCATACCGTATCCTGGGAAGCTTTTGTAGTTTCTCCGGTGGAGGAAATAGAACCAAGTTTAGTCAAACGCTGCGCTATCTATTTATGTATTTATTTATTTATTCGCTATCAAGCCAGCATTTTCATCTTGACGTGAGGAGTGAGCGTTTTTTTTTTTCTCTCTCTTTCTTTTTTTTTTTCCCCTCTCCCTTTTCACACCGCATGTAAATTACTCTACTTTAGTCGTTGTGGTCAAGAGCTCCTCGATTAAATTATGGCTCGATCATCGGCGCTGTCAGCAGTCGAAATGACTCAGCGACGGGTGTTTTTGCGGATTGCGCACGGATCGAGAGATGTACAAGCACGCTCGACGCTTATAGGCGTATTTCCGGTCCGAATATTGCGTCCTTGTTTGGTGTGAATTCGTTTACGTGGTGCAGGTTCGAAGACGGGTCCGTAATTATTTTCCCATTTCGCCCTTCCTGACAGCCTCTCACAGGGCGGGATGTGGGGGGGTGGTTGTGGAGGGGGGATTAGCCTTTGTTAGCAGGGTTTTTTGACGAGGTGGTAAGTGCACGTCCCCTTTTCACAGCGCACCGAAAGAATTGGAAGTGCAACTCGGATAGCAAGGGGGATGCAGTGGGGGGGGGGGTCGTTCCCCCTCTGGATCAGCAACGGGGCATGTCTCGTGTGATAGAGAAACCCGGGACCTGCCCAGGACTTTTCGAGAATGACAGGAGGTTCTTTGTTGCGCCCAGGCCCTTCACGCTGCAAGCTCTTGTTTCAGGCTTTGGCATGGAGGCCAAAGAGGCCACTTTCTGGAACAGAGAGGACCGGAGAAGGGGCAAGAGGACGTTGTTAGGATGTTTCCTGCACTTCTTATTCTTTTGTAAGGGAGGGGGGGGGTTTTGTCCTCACAGAATGGCGAAAAACCTCCACAAAAATCCGCAGGCAGGAAGTAGGAGGGCATTCCAGTGGTTTGATGACGTATTCGCTGGCAAATGCATCATGGAATTGTGTGAAAGGAAGAAAAAAAAAAACCTCATTTATATCACCTTTGTTATACGTTCAGTTCATTTTCTCTCCGGTCCTTTGCCGGCCCGCCGTCCTTGATAAACCCAATGAGAAGTACATGTGAACGAATCCGTTTTGTTCTCGGGGCACCGCGGCAGTTGGTTGGAACGGAATCTTTTTTTTATACGTCGCCGTGTAGGTTTGCGTTCGCTTTAACGCCGTTCAACCAAGCCAACGTTTCAAACGAGTCAATTTCATGCTCGGCTTCTCACCTGACCTTTTTTTTTTTTTTTTTTTTTTATAAGTAAAAAGAGAAAAGACTCTTTTTTTTTTTTCCAATCCTCCACGTTTGAGCATCCTCCTCTATTAGATGCCACGGTGACTAATTAATTGATGCGTTATTATTGTGCCAATAAATGCATGAAATATAATTAGCCATGCTAATGCTTCCGTAAGGCACTCGAGCATTGTTCGTGGTTCAAGTCAGAAGGATTTTAGTTTAGAGATAATAAGGTTTAAAAAAAAAAAAAAAAAAAAAAAAAAAAAGCAAGGCGAATAGTTTGAGCGGAAGTTCTGAAGATTCTTTTGTGAAGAGGAAGTTTCGATATAGTAATGTATAGGCAGCAGCGATCAGGTGCTCACTTATCATATTTCCACTTGGATTTATTGTTTTTTGTTATTTTGGATTATGTGTTATTAATATGCCTACAATCATGATATATATATATATATATATATATATATATATATATATATATATATATATATATATATATATATATATATATATATGACCATTGCAACTGCTCATTTCTGTAATTAACGATAAATGTTAACTGATAAATGTTCGACACACGGCGGAGGACGGAAGCCAATTCATGATTTCCTTTGGCAGTTGTGTTACTAAAACAAGCGGCGCCAACTCAATTTTTTTTATTTCCTTATTATAAATATATAGAAATGCCGCATCGCTTCAAAGATAATTAAAATCCCGCATAAACAATTATTATAATGATATAATGAATATAATGCCAACAAAAACAAGAATATTTGAGTATCTACAAGTTGATTTAGTGAAATAGAAGTTTGGACTTGTGTAATCCGTTTATTATCAGAAAATGTGTTTATTATTTATGATTGCTTGTTTATTATTAAAATGGTTTATAATAAACACGGTTTGTTAACAAGGAAATGTAATAAAAAGCGAACAGAATAAGGGTTTTGAACATAAAAATTTTAAGTGGTAGAGGTTTATATATATATATATATATATATATATATATATATATATATATATATATATATATATATATATATATATATCAAATATCGGTATACCGAATGAACAGTTTGGTATATAAACCCCCCAGTTATTGGGAAAAATTGCAAAATAAAATTGTGGTTTCTTTTTATTTACATTCGAAGTTTACCTGGTTAAATAACGTATACTAATAGTTTTCTAATACTTTAGACAAATAAAATGAATCTAGTCAAAGCACTACACACTTTTTTTCATCATATACCTTTTCCACGAGTCATCAATTAAATTGGCACAAGTTAAATTAATTAAAATTGAAAAAAAAAAAGGAAAAATATAATGAAATTGTTTGCATTTGGGTAATGAATAAGTGTGTTATATATATATATATATATATATATATTATATTACTGTTGATTGTTTTTCTATTTCCACAAGTCTAGCACTAACACTAGTTGTGTAGTGATTTACACAACAACAACAATAATTATAATAATAATAATAACAATAATAATAATAATAAAAATATATGATTTTTCCCAAAGAAGCGTTTTAAAATATATAAAAATATATGATTTTTCCCAAAGAAGCGTTTTTTGAACCAATGTAAAACATATAAACGACGATCTGGGAAAATGCAGGATAGGAGATTTGTTAACATACATATATGGAGCGACGTCAGTGTAATGGCTTTCATCCAAAGCTGTTCCTTTACGTTTTTTTCTTGATGACTTCAGGACTGAGCACTTGCACTTAAGGTTGTGACAACCTGCATTTTTTTTCCTGCCTTTTAGCCGAGAGAGTGAGAGAGAGAGAGAGAGCAGTGAAGAGAAGCTAGTGAGGGAACAAGTGTTTATAGCTGTTAGAACGAAGGTGATAATGGGTACTAACTTGCTTCATAAATGTTCAAGCCTAATTAATTATCATTTTTTAATGGATCTATACGTATAAGAAAATCTATAATGGCATATTTTCTCCTTCAGATCAGCAAACCTTTACGGCCTCGGGTGAATTTGGCTAATATTGCATTATCACTCATTTCATTTCTACCAGAAGCGATGGTGATGGCGTGTTCATGAATCTTCGCTACCCTTTCTCTGGTGGTGGTGGGGGGGGGGAATCCCTAGCTACTTAGCATGAGGCACCATTACACATGGGGTGGGACTTCAGGGCTTGTTCACACCGGAGGTGAAATTTTCACACAGCCGGTCCACTATGAGGCATGGAAACCATTTAAAAATCTTATGTGGACAACATGTGAACCCTCGGGAGTTGTGAGAAAGCTCCCAGCGCTACGCAATCCCACCCAGCGCACCATCCAGCCACCCGTATTTCGGACGTTATATAACCGCCTCGTGCCGCATAAAACGCGTCGCAGCCGCGCTTTGTTTGATCTCGCCAAGGTCACTGCGCATTTTTGAAAGCCATAGTTTAGCTAACCAGCGCTACAGCCTTGGCCCTGAAATGTTTGTCTGCACTGGAAGTCTCGCCTGAAATCCTGCTCCGACTAGTCACGGCGTTTCGAACGGACGTTTTGGATGAGGAGCGGTTCATTTATCGATTTATTTGCGATTCGGGTGCGCGCGTGCGAACATCAAAAACGCAAGTAATTAAAAGCATCCTTAATTGACGCCTCTGTCGTTCTCCGTTAAAAATGTCACAAGAGAGGTCTTCTCAGCCCATTGACTTTTCAGCAAAACACAAGGTTGATAAATCCAGCCTTGATCTCGCTGAACGTTACACCGAAGCTCTCGGTCTGTTGTGTTTAGTTGTACGAGCTCTATTGCATCATGCGTTTTCAGCTCTGATGTTTTTGCGGTACGCAGGACGGCCTTGAGTAACACACAGAGATTGTGGGTTTGCTGCATTATTGCAAGTCAGGTAGAAATATACCTATAGATATATATATATATATATATATATATATATATATATATATATATATATATATATATATATATATATATATATGATTTATTCATGGTTTGGTTTATCTCCTGCACTTCACATGTCAGGGATTTTTTAGAAAGCGATGATCCTCAGAAGTGTGGTTTTTATTTCTTTATTTATTTCTTTATTTATTTATTTTTATAAGGAATGTTTGTCCAAGCCGCAGCACGATTCGTAAAAAAAAAATGTACGTTTCGGTCCTCGTCATTCCATTTCACACTACGAACATCGTAACCATCCGACATCTAATTAAAGCTGCTTACGAGAGCGCTAGCATTATGCATTATGCTAATTCCTTTCCATTAGTTGTCTCTCTCTCTCTCTTTTTTGTCTCTCTCTCTCTCTTTTTTCTCTCTCTAACTTTTTTTGGGTAACGATACATAGTCGGAGAGCTGCGCAGATGGTAATATATGTCGCAGATGCAAACATGGGGGAGGAATGGCGCTAAATGAATTTATTTATCTGGCGAACAAGGATGAGTCATGATTCTTGAAAGCCGAGCCTTTTTTTTCCCTCTCTCTCTCTCTCTCTCTCTCTCTCTCTCCTCTCTCTCTCTCTCTTTCTTTTTTCCTTCCCTCCTTCTCCATCGCCCTAAAACTCTCTCGCTGGAGTGTTTAAATGGGGACAGGGAGCGCGTGATTAACAAGATTGAGATCAGAAAGCTTTCACCTGTTTGCCGACACACAGCGTCTTATCCGGGAAACCTCGAACGCCTGGCAAACGCGTGGATGAAATCAGTATGCGCCGCCACATTGGGACTCGTCAAGGCTTTACTGTCAAGGCCTGTACGGTCCGATTATTATGTTTGTTTGTTTTTGCTTTTTACCTCCATTCTTGCTTTTTTTTTTTTTCTCTGGGGGGGGTGTGAAATCTCATTCATTATTCCATTAAAAGATGATGTTTTATCCGGTTATACTTGGACATGGGCAGTTCATTTTACTATCAGATCAGATCAATTTGTTGTTGCTCACCAGACAGGTCCTTGATCATGCTTTTAGATACGCAAAAAAACTGTGCGAAGACGATGGCCATATCATAACCAATCCTCTAAATGAAAAGTCCCATTACTCTATACGACGTGCCGTTTTTGATGTACGTCTGCGTCCGTGGCGCGTTTCAACGGCTCCAGACATTGGGACAGCTCCCAGACATTAGGACCCTCCAACATCCCGAAGGAGAAATGATCCACCCCCCCTCCTCGTTCTTATCCCTTGTTTGCGAGCTGCTTATAGAAAGCATTAAAATGCACAGAGGACCTCACCTTTTTAATATCTCTTCTAGGAGGAATCCAGAGGCACCTCATTGGGCAGGAGAAAAGCCCGAGAAATGGAGAGCGAGACATGAGACAGGAGGGAGAGAAGAAAAAAAACGGGCGTGTGAGCAGAGGGAGATGGCCTTTAGCTTTAATCTTTAGCACATGAAAGTGAGGGAAGACACGTGGAGCTGTGAGGATTTGAAAGACCCCCCACCCCCACCCCCCACCCCCCATCCCCCAATCCTCAGATCCGGGCTGTGTTAATGAATGTAGTCCGTTTATTGCGCTGGACCGATAACCTCGCTTGGCAGGTTTTTTTTTTACTCCGGTTTCCTCCTGGCACCTGGCAGGCGCAGACACTCGGTTAGGCCGCCTCTTTTCGGGTGGGCAGATTGTTTTTTGGAAACAGTAACGCATGGATGCGTAAAAAAAGTAAATAGTCGAGGAAATCCCGACTCCGAATAGATGAAAGGTGGCGTCTTGCGTTGTTTTGTTTTTTTTGATAAACCCGGGATATATTTGGACCACATGATTCACGGGCATCTGAGGGAAATAATTAGCGTGCCAGCTCACGCGCCGTTGCTCATTGTTAGTCGGGTGTGGCGTTTGTCAATGGCAAACTTTTCCCTTTTTTTCCCGTATTGTCAGCTGTCAGCCTTCAATGAATCTTTTGCCCACGTTCGCCTCGGATACCAGGACTCGACCGAGCAGAGCTGAAGCTGATGCTTTTCTGCTCAGCACAGGTGTATAGAGTGATTATCGAGCCGCCTTTTTACCTCCTCTCATATCAAGGTTCAGGGAGCGCAGGCAGGAGAGACGCATGCTTTTCATTTTAATGTGTGATAAATTTGAAGACCGGAAAAACTATGCCTGGTTAAAGGTGCTTTCCATTCAGCCAATCATATCACATTCATTCATTCATTCATTCATTCATCTTCTACCGCTAGATCTGATCTTCCCTCGGGTCCCGGGGAGCCTGTGCCTATCTCAGGCGTCTATGGGCATTAAGGCAGGATACACCCTGGATGGAATGCCAACCCATCGCAGGGCACACACACACACACACACACACACACACACATTCACACACATTCATACACTAGGGACAATTTTCCAAGGTGCCAATCAACCTACCGTGCATGTTTTTGGACCGGGAGGAAACCGGAGAACCCGGAGAAAAACCTCTTTGAGGCACGGGGAGAGCATGCAAACTCCACACACATGGCCAAGACGGGAATCGAACCCGGACCCTGGAGGTGTGAGGCGAATGTGCTAACCACTAAACCACCGTGCCCTCTAATCATATCACAAGACATTAACAAATCATCAAACAATATAACAAATCGCATTAACAATACAGAAAGCACATTGATAAATCCGGAAACAAAATCAAACACAAGAATAAATACGAAAACAAAATAACAAATCGAAAAACAAAATGACAAATCCGGAAACACGTCAGCGAATCCGAAAACACTTCAACAATGAGAGAAACCGGAAAAGTTAGGAATGTGTTTGAGAGGATCTTATAGCACTCATTGGATTCGGCGCCTGTCAATCAAGATCCGGTACAACAGACTGCATGTGAATGTCCTTCGTCAAAGTAACTTTG
>JACRUU010000005.1:4827581-4950081 GCA_030449085.1 Kryptopterus vitreolus | reverse complement strand
CTCATTTGTTTGTGTTTGTCCAATACTTGCTCTTAAGAAGCACCCGCTGCCCATTCCCGCGACAGCCCTGACGGAAAAGATTGTAGCTGCCTCAGCCTTAGCCAGTCGAACCGGAGCGAATTGATTGGGCTAGGTTCGTGACCCCGGCATCCGCCGTCTAAATACCGTAAAAACCCGCGCTTTCAACCTGAAGTCAGGCGATTTAAAAACCGCAATGTACGACGTCCATTTAGCGCGACTTTTGAACTGACGCTATACATCCTTTCCCTTTTAACCGCCAACGACTTTGTAACCTTACGTTGAGTGCAGGGTTTTTTATTTTTTCTTCTTTAATAGTAGAAATCGTCGACGTGAGAGAGGGTCCCGGCGTTCATCCCTCGTCGGCCTTCTCGTCTAACAGCCTTACATCCGTAACACAGAGCGTGTCTTGACCCTCATTACGGTTGCTTGGGAGAGCGTGTAAAAGCGCACATTTTAACCATAACTCCAAAGGGCAGCAGGATGGAGGCACCTAACCTTTGAAACCGCCAGAAGACATCAACCATACAAATAACTCATTAACCTTATCCACTTAATGAAATGACCCCCCCCCCCCACTTGCATTAGATTTGTTTAATTGGGCATCACGGAACCCGAAAATGGCAAGTTCCTTTCACGAGCCGCTGCGAAAGGCGGAATTGGCACCTGCCCCTTTGCTAGCACAACGTTCGAGGGTTGTCTCTCAGCTCGGTTCGGGATCACAGAGAGCCATTGATTAAAGCGGGGAGCTCAATGAGAAGGCACTTTTAATCACCTCACTCAGAGGGACTATTGTCTTGAGGCAGCGCAAATAAACCTGCCATACCAACCCAGCAACCCCCTCCTCATACCGCAAACCCCCCACCACCAAAGTATATACGCTGATCCACGGATGCACAAAGCCCTCTAGAAAGCTCCCACACAGACCGATCAATACGGTTGATTACGAAAGGGAAAAGAGCAGGGGCTTTGGAGCAGTTTGTTCTCTTGAAGGATTGCCCTGCAGATATGTCGCTTAGCTTAACAGCAGCCATGCGATTTCATGCCACGTTGCCACGTAGCAAATTTGAAGGTAATGGTGTTCAGCGTGTTCCTACGAGGCCCGCGCCGGCCGACTTATTAACCCCCAGGTTCTTATTTTAGCGCCGCGCATAAAGGGTGCGCGTTGAGCGGCGTTATCGTGCGCCGCGAATAATCGAGTAATGCGCAGTAATGAAAGATTCATCAGGTGTGTGTTTCTGAGAGGGGCTGGGATTTAATCATTCTTTCTAATAGAGTCTCATTACCAGTTTGTTTGGTATAATAATAATAAAAAAAACAGCAATCAGCACAGAGTCAGTAATCATGTTCTTGTGCACATATTTAAACATGTACTGCAAAAAAGGGGGGAAAAAAATTTGGACACGTGTATCGTTTAGATTATTTGTATTCCGCCGTGCCGCCACGGAACGCTCGATAGTGACTGAGTAGTGTCAAAATATGGAAAATGCTCTACCTTGCCGCCTGGTATTCTGTTTTATTTCATTCCAAAGCCATACGGTGAATGGCAGCATTCCATGTGACGGACTGGCAGTCGGACGGCAGTAGATAAAAATAATGAAAGAATGAAATGACATGAAAGCGCTCACGCTGCTGATAGAGTGCCGCCAAGAGAGAATGCTTTCAAATGGATTAAAAAACAGAAGGTATTCATTACATACACAGTGGTGTACAGTATCTACGTATGTATGTATCTATGTATGTATGTGTATATATTGATAAGGGAGATCGATCGATTAAAATATTTAATCGTGATTAATCGTACAATTGCCATGTTTTCACTCATAATTAATACCTTTCTCTCAAAATCTCTCTTTAATAACATGATTGATTATTTCATATTTATTTTACTCTGGAAATTATTCTTTTTATATTGATTTCTTGTCAATGGATCTTTATTATCAGTGGTACAGTGGTTGTTTTAATTGTAAAATATGAGACGTGGCTCCTTTAAGAATTCTGTTCCGGTTGCTTTTCCATGTAAACTGGTGATACCTTTAGGTTACATACGGAAAACAAAAATGTGCTTCCGTAATATGGATTCGGGAATGCAATGCTAATATAGTTTAGCGCAGCTAGTAGGTGTAATTCACATGTGATTTTGTATTTTATCGTGTGATTAATGCGCACATTACTATACGAGTGACCTGCTTCTTCACTCTTCATCGTGTTTAAGCGATAGATGTTCTCCGGTTCTGAAACTTTTAATAATGTGACCGGACGTTTCGATAGATCGCCTAAAATACTTTTCTGTAAGAAAATAATGGAAACAGAGACAGGATGGCGACTTTTATTCATTAAACTCCTGATAACTGACAAGTAGTTCACCACTGTGCGCAGACGCGATAACGTGAAAAAAAAGGGAAGAAAACGGGAAGAAAAAGGGAAAATGTTACAGACCCATATAAATAACACACCTCCTTTTGAGCTATCCAACTAAAATTACACCCTAAAAGTCTTTTACATTAACAAAATACACCAAGCAACGTGCACACGCTTTCTCTTTCTACATTTCCCCGAAACACACCTACTAACTGCGCATGTCAGGTACAGTATGTACTACTTGTTATATTACTGCATGTAACCTAAAGTATATGGGAAACCGTGTATATATATATATATATATCAAAGCAACCAAAACCGGAACACAATTCTTAAAGGAGATTTAATATTCACCAATTAAGGCAACCACAATTTATTTATTTTTTTTACATAGGAATTAATAAGATATGAAGGGATATTGATAGATTTTGAGTGAAATGTATATATTAGAGTATTAAAAACATGTAATGTATTCATTTATGGCACATTGAGAACAGACGGTTAATGTGCGACTAATCAAGAGTTAACTCATCGTAATTATGCGATTAATCACGATTAAATATTTGAACCTATTGACATCCCATATATATATATATATATATATATATATATATATATATATATATATATATATATATACATACGAATTAAGAAGAAATTAATTAGTTAACAAAAATGAATATTAACAGAATAATTATTACAACGAGACCATGCGTTTAATGTGCGATTAATCACCAGTTGTGTGATTAATCGTGGCGAATATTGCAACCGGTTCTGTCGAATCCTGAACGGAACCTGGTCAGCTGATACGGATCGGTTATTCGAGTCGTGCATCAGAAATAATCAGATCGGTTAAAAGCAAAAGCACATCAAAGACAATGTCGGATTCGGCAGTCTAGCTACGGTGTCGTAAGGTTAAGGGGGGGGGGGGGGAGAAAATGCGCTGAACATGTGAAATCGCGCTACCTTTGAGAGATGTCCTTGGGGTGAATCTAACTGAAAGGGTTGTTTTCTTAAGCTATGGCAAAGGTTCTGGAACATAGAATAAAAGAAACAAATTATGTGAGAGGTTTTTTTTTCCTTTTTTTTGAGAGACAGGACAGCTTTGGCATAAATGACAAAATATCCCATCTGGTACATATGCGCGGCATGACAGTGTTTATTTTACAGCTCGTTTTCCGACGCGCTAAATTAGATAAAGTCAGATCTTTACAGCAGGATGTCAGGAATGTACGACACTCAAATAAGTGCTATATTGCAGATTTACAGTTAAAATGACGAGCCAGAAAACACACACACACACACACACACACACACACACACACACACACACACACACACACACACCGGCAACCTGGACAATGAGGTAGATTAGATAGATCTGCTTTCGGGTGAAGCAGCTGTTGGTTCCTCTCCAGGTCAGTGCTGGGAGACGTCGTGGATGGGTAATTATGAATGCTGCTGGTTTGAGATGGGGGGTTGGTATTTCCCTTTTCTCTCTCTCTCTCTCTCTCTCTCTCTCTCTCTCTCTCTCTCTTCAGCTCTCTCTCTCTCTACCCTTCTGCTGAGGGAAGCGGAGGAAATTAATGATCTGAGCACGCTAGAGTTGTCCATCTGTGCCATTAAGTAGTAGCTTTCCGTCTCCGAACTTGTCATATGTCATCGTTTGCCGAGCCGAGGCGACGACTTTCTTCAGGAAAACAGAATATCCGTAATAACGCGTTGTTGTTATTTATTTATTTGTCTATTTATTTATATACAATGCTCCCTCTCAGTAGCAAAATCTGCCACCTATTACAGCTGATAAAGTTGGACAGCTATTTTCATTTGATAAATAGACTGTTTACTAGCATCGGATTTCACGTGCCGGAGCCGCGGATCCGTTCGACAAGAGGAAGACGCGCAGGAAAGATGAGGAACAGCATCCCATTGATCCCTCTCTGCAGCGTACACAGCAAGAGTTGTGCCAAGAGATTCTTCAGTCGCTGACAAACACACACACACACACACACACACACACACACACACACACACAACGGCACAGTCTTTCACGTGGGCCCACACATGGATTATTGGCACTTTTTACCCCCCCACCCTCCCTCCCTTCTCCTTCCCTCATCGTTCGGGTTGCGATGAGCTGCGGCGAGAGGTTTGTAGTGGAATACGTCCTCGTACGTCACGTGATGGGTTTTGGCGCGAACTCCCTCGTTCCATTGGCCGGAAGAATTGTGCGCCGTGCAGACGCACAACCCAGGCTTGGCTAAGTCGGTTTTTTTTTTGTTGTTTTGCGTTTAGTGTCTAGGCGTTTTAAAATTACTGTGCAATCATTGTACGACCTTTCATCTCCCTCCCCCTTCCTGCACCGAGCCAAGTTTAACACCCTCCCTCCCTCTCTCTCTCTCTCTTTCTCTCTCTCTCTCCTGTCATTCGAAATGTGCCCTGCATAAATGGAGGCAGCTGCCTGAGCATAGAGCAAGAGGAGAGAGGAGAAACTGAATCACAATTAGCAAGGCGATTCCTGTTCCATGCAGCGGCGTCTAAATGCTATGCAAAACCGCGAATCCACCGTCGGATCGTATGTTTAAGGCTGTTGCTGGATTTATAAAACCTATGACACGGTTGGTTCTATTTCGCGGTGCTATCTTAAAGCAGCTCGTTGTATTTGGGATTGACGCCATGTGTGCCCCCCACACACACACACCACACACACACACACACACACACACACACACACACACACACACACACACAAACACACATCCCTCCTCCCATCCTCCCATTTGTCGACCTCAAGACAGTTTTGTGTCTCTTTTAAAACAGTACAAGGACTAAAATCTAACTCAATCCATTGCAAATGGCATTAATGGTTTTTGCCATATGGAAGTGTGCTGTGTGTGTGTGTGTGTGTGTGTGTGTGTGTGTGTGTGTGTGTTTTCCAGTAAAGCTTTCAACAGATTGCCTGAATAGTGCTGCAGCTCCGATGGGCGTGTTTGCCCTGTTCGTTCGCTTTTTATTCTGTTTTTTTTTTTTTTTCTTTTTTTTTTTTTCCTCCTTTAAAAGCATTGGGCAGAGTGGGGAAACACAGCCCCAATGACATCTATCCAGTCGTTAGCGGCCGTCAATCAAAGTACAAGCGGCCTCGAACGGAGAAGATCGCCGTGAGACGGGAAGCCGCGGCGATACGATGATTTAAAGAAGCGTAACAAGGTCAACGCAAACGCGGCCGAGCAAAGTGGCTTTCAGAGCCTTTGACACGGCGTCCCGGAGACCTTGTTCCAGTTAAGCCTGCGACTTGTGCAGCTCCTGCGAGCGTCCTGTAGCGCAATATCAACCGCCGGACCTAATTTAGGGTTTCTCGCGAACATAGCGTGTAGCGAATAGCGTGTAGAGAATAGGACACTGCAGGTCCATAGGCCTGTCGATTTTCTTTTCTTTCTTTTTTTTTTTTTAGTTTTTTTTTATTCGTTAATAATAATTGTTCGATGATATATTAGAGAATTTTGCTAGCTTTTAGGACGATTTGCGAGACGGCTCACTGCTGTTTATGAGAATGCATTGCGAGATTTCTAAGTAGAAACCGTATATCTTGTTTTTTTCCCCCCCGTTTTAAACCCGACCATATTACTAAACGCCCATTATGCTAAAATGGTACATTTATAAAGCCGTTCGAAGCAGAAGACGTGCTCAATACGGACACGCTCTATGGAATATTACAGTTTGAGATCTGACATACAGCTATATAAAAAAGAAAAAAGCCGATATAATTTACCACCAGCAGTGAACACAGTGGCTACAGTCGTCACCTCATAGCTCCAATGTCCGTGGTTTTCTGTTCACTGTGAAATTATGTTTTTTTTTTTTCTCCCACCGTGTCTGTAGGTGGACTGGAGACACTGAATTTCTCCAGTTTATATGTGTGTTATATATACGGTACCCTTAGATCGACCATGCGGAGTGCATTCTCTGGGTTAGCTAGATAATCGGAGAACAAAAATGTCAAGTCTGTTTTTTCCTCTTTTGTCATTCGTTACCAAGACAAAAGCACAGCAATAAAGTGAATAAAACCCTGCAAGATGTTATGACAAATCGAAAGATGATGCGTAGGTAAAATGTCAGTGGAAATCGAGAGGACTTGCTATTTTTTAAAATAAAGTAGAATTTTTACAAGTATTTCAATGATTAGGATTCCCGTTGTTCCGAGCTCTAGTGTATGGACGAGGAAGGGCAGTGTGTCTTATTCCAGGCGCGCTGAAAAGGCGCCTCCGTATTAGATGCCTTTCGACAGCTTTTAGCTTAAAGCATTGTAGGCTCGGCTGAGCCTACAACTCGCGTGAAGACTTGTTAAAGCTGCTGCATGTGACGTTGGCTGTGTGAGTCCTTTCACCAAAGTTCTTTACCAAAGTTTCTACAGCTCTTGTAGATTTCCAGGAAAGTAACAATGAATACAGTTGACTGCTGTTAGTTACAATATATATATATATATATATATATATATATATATATATATATATATATATATATATATATATATATATATATATATAGTTCTAAATTGTTCTAGGCTTCCTCAATGTAGGATGATTATTATTATTTCTACATTATGACCATTTCTGTTTCATTCTTCTTCTTCTCCTTCTTTTTTTAGTGCCTTTTTAAGTTCCTATTGAAAATGTAAAATTTTTCCTGTCGAAATATTTAAATTCCAGTCTGCGCTGCTGCTGCTTATTTGTTCAAATTAGGGCTGTAGCTAGCTATCGATTATTTTAGTTTATTTTTATAGATTATTTTTTCGTTTTGGTATTCAGAGTCCAGTCCGCATACTTATATTTTATTAAAGCGCAACACTAAATAAAAGAGCACATAAGGCAGGTC
The DNA here is from genome assembly GCA_030449085.1 of Kryptopterus vitreolus. Lineage (NCBI taxonomy): Eukaryota > Metazoa > Chordata > Actinopteri > Siluriformes > Siluridae > Kryptopterus > Kryptopterus vitreolus. The sequence continues at coordinate 4,942,830 of JACRUU010000005.1, read as the reverse complement.
TCCTAATTTCCATTTTTATTCATTTGCGTACAAGATTATGGGTGAAAACGAAACCTATTCAGTATTCAATTGACATGTTAGGTTAAAATTCAAATATAAACATATATGTGTATATATATATATATATATATATATATATATATATATATATATATATAAATAAAAAGTAAGCGTACTGAATGGTATTTTCTTTGTGTTTTTGTTTGAGAAGATCCCAAACTTTCTGTTATTTCCACCGGCCTGAATCTTTTCCTCGCTCCTTCCTGTTTTCTCCTCTGTTCCTCCATTTTTCATTCTCGGTTTCCGTGCCCAGAGTTTAGCCGGTGGTGCGTCTGTAATAACCGCTCGTCAGAAACACAGTGGGTCATGTGTAGTTAAATGGACTAAATGAAGCATTTGACTTAAGTTTTTTTTTTTTACTTGAGTTACTCGGGAAATTATCAGCCCTAATTATAAAAAGGTCATATTTAAATATAGATGATGAAAATGATGATAATAATAATAATAATAATAATAATAATAATAATGATGATGATGATGATGATGATAGCTAAGGGAGGGATAGAATATAGCCAGTCTAAGACCAGAATCAAACTATTGTTTAAAAAGAAAATGAAGGATAGGGCCGAAGGATATCGCAAAATACAAAACTTAACGATAAAGCATAACGATAATTTTTTTTTACAATACAAGGCACAGAAAAAGTTGAAAATGTACATAAGCATCATTATCACTTATTATAAAGGTAAAAATCAACAAAAATCAAGAAAATGTGAAAAACAGACAAAAAAACATAAAACCTAATGAATTGAAAGGTTAGCTACAGATACAAAGCTAGCATTAAGCTAAATGTTTACTGAGATACAAAGCTAGCAATAAGCTAAATGTTTACAGAGATACAAAACTAGCATTAAGCTAAATGTTTACTGAGATACAAAACTAGCATTAAGCTAAATGTTTACTGAAATACAAAGCTAGCAATAAGCTAAATGTTTACTGAGATACAAAGTTAGCATTAAGCTAAATGTTTACTGAGATACAAAACTAGCATAAAGCTAAATGTTTACAGACACACAAAGTTAGCATTAAGCTAAATGTTTACTGCGATACAAAACTAGCATTAAGCTAAATGTTTGCTTTGATACAAAACTAGCATTAAGTAAAATGTTTGCTTTGATACAAAGCTAGCATTAAGCTAAATGTTTACAGACATACGAAGGTAGCATTAAGCTAAATGTTTACTGAGATACAAAACTAGCATTAAGCTAAATGTTTACTGAAATACAAAGCTAGCAATAAGCTAAATGTTTACTGAGATACAAAGTTAGCATTAAGCTAAATGTTTACTGAGATACAAAACTAGCATAAAGCTAAATGTTTACAGACACACAAAGTTAGCATTAAGCTAAATGTTTACTGCGATACAAAACTAGCATTAAGCTAAATGTTTGCTTTGATACAAAACTAGCATTAAGTAAAATGTTTGCTTTGATACAAAGCTAGCATTAAGCTAAATGTTTACAGACATACGAAGGTAGCATTAAGCTAAATGTTTACTGAGATACAAAACTAGCATTAAGTAAAATGTTTGCTTTGATACAAAACTAGCATTAAGCTAAATGTTTACTGAAATACAGAGCTAGCATTAAGCTAAGTGTTTAGGGAGATACAAAGCTAGAATTAGCACGTTACAAAGCAGTTTGGTTGGTGTCTGTTCATCTCCATTCAAACCTTTTCTACTTTTCATATGCTAGTATGTGTCGTTCTTTCTATCATACTTGTATACTTTTTATTTCTAGGATATTCAATCTATAAAGCAGCAGAAATTTTTAGAGGGAGAGAGAACACACACACACACACACACACACACACACACACACACATACACACACGCACAATTTAAATTAACAGGCTATTTTCAGTTTTTTTTCCTCCCTTGGTATTAATTACAATTTAAAAGAGTTAAGTAGATGCAATCTGTTTTATTTTCGTTTTGATCTAAAAGTAAGTATTAGATGTAGTTACAGAAAAGCGTGTGCTAATCTCGTTCCAGGCGTTTGTCTTGTGCAAGCAGCTCCAAGCAACAACGAACCAGTCAGCCTTCTGTTCCTCTGTTAAAACGAATATCACTTATTCATTTTCATTACTCACGTTTCCTAATCATAATGACATTGATGCATAATGGCAATATAACAGTCCGCTTTCTGGAATGTTTTTAGGAGGAGTCTAGACATCCTGGAAACCCACACGAGAATGTGCAAAACTAAACACTCACTAACCACTCAAAGCTTAAGAATTGTGAGGGATTAACACTAACTTGTTGTGTATAATATAATATAATATAATATAATATAATATAATATACTATAGCGTTCCATTTGTTTTTCTGTTTTACAATATAAGTTGTGAGCAGAACTGATTTTCCCCACTCTATTTTTAAAGCTGCTTTAAAAAAACAACAACAAAAAAGTTATAGAAGTGTAAATAATAAAAAATATATGAAGAGAGAAAATATAAGCATGCTTTTGGGTTTAAAATTGTTAGGCAGGAAATAAACTCTTGTAAAAATGTATATAGGGGAAATATCTAATAAACATGACAGTGTGTGTGTGTGTGTGTGTGTGTGTGTAAGCAGTAATCTGGATCGCTGTAGCTCTGGTTGCCATCAGGCAGAGAAAGCCACCTTCTGTGTCTCTACTTCTTCATTCACTCTCTCACTGCTTCTTTTTTTTGGCATTACGCACACACACACACACACACACACACACACACACACCTATACATATGGAGCGAACACAATAATGTCATGTTCTCTTGATAATATTTAACCAGATGTGGAAACAATGGATGCTTTTAACTGTTTGGTAGATGTAATGTTAAAGATTATTAAGTGTTATTCTATAAACATAGTTTAATGAACTAAATGCATATTTACTTCATTTTCATGCGTGAAAGGTGTTTTTTTTTGTTTTTTGCTTGACACGTCAAGTTACGACAAGTAAAAGAGGAAGAAAAAACGCATTAAACCGCAATTTTTCAATGACGTAACATATGTACTAGTAGCATTTTCTAATATTTAAAATCATAATGTGCGCATAAGCAGAAAGTTAGAACTTGGTACTTCGAACTGCATGTTAGGAAGCAACATACAAACACTAACAGCAACAAATATGGTATCAGACAAAGTTACGTTATGGCAGTGTCATACTTTCAACTTTACAAGGCATTCTTTTTTGTTAGCTAGCAATGTAAGCGTCGAATGCCGTAGCAAGTCTTGTTATGCTCGATCATTTTTGCCTTCTATTACACTAACAGATGCGTTTCCATTAATGCACTTAATGGAATTTAAATTAGCATTTTCATTTTAAGTGGCCCACGCTTCAACTCTGGCTTAATTCCTAGCATTTATAGTGAAATGAGGGTTAACGCACTCCGGGATGAACTAAAGCGCTTTGCAGCTACTGCAAATAAATAAATAAATAAAGAAGCCTGGCATCGCGGCTCCGGGTCATCAAGAGTCCATCACCTGCTATCCATGTCGCAAACACAACTCTTTTCTGGCTATGCACAATTATTGCGAAATGTGCACCATGTTAGCGGCAATGCCAAGTACACTGTGCCACTCTTTCTCTCTCTCTCTCTCTCTCTCTCTCTCTCTCTCTCTCGCTCTCTCGCTTTGTCTCTTGGTATTTTTCCAGCACAAGTGTTTTTTTCCGTTTGGTTGTCTGAGATTGGCTTTATTTCTTCCTTTTTTTCCCCCCGATTCAGTTTATCCATAAGATCCAGCAGTTCAGACTATGGAGTTTCTAACGGACGTTAGTAATTAAAGAGTCTGCTGTAGGTGGTTTGATTAGGAGAATTAAGACAGTAATTTGCACTTTATGATGTCGTTTGAACAACCGAATAACATTCTTGGATGGCTATATAGGTTTTTGGGCATGGCGGATTATATCCGAATCATTTCACACGTGGAATCTTGTAGTCCCAGAACCACGGGACGAAAATGAAAGGAATTGCAAGAGGAATTTTGTTGCGTGGTTTTAGTTTCATTGCATATGGAGCGGCGTCTTCTAGACTGACAATTCAGGGCTCACTGAATTATATGATAGGGATGAAAGCCATATAAATTATATGGTATGGCCTTCACTGTCACTTGTACACCAGTGAAAGATTTTAGACTTGTTAGACAGGAGCCTCCATCATTATTATCAAACCATCAACTGAGAGAATGTTTTAAAGAAAGGATAGTGTTCATGCTTTCAGGACAGATTCAGAAACACGCTGAACGTGACGAGACACATCGAATCCGGTGGGGACGAGACACTTTACTATACCCGGTCTGTATCTAGTTAGCTAAGTAATGTTTGTTCATTTATATATTTTCATTCATTTTCACACATGCTTTCTTAGATTTGGTTCTAATCAAGATAATGCAATTTAGTGTCCAGACCATGCTGGGTGGATTAATCATCATTATGGATTCATTTCAGTTGATGAAGTATTCAGTTGATACTAAATTACGACTTCACCTTTGGTTTGACACAGCGAGCTTCCGTAGTTCTCCGCCTCCCCGTGGCATACTTTCGAAATACCAATTACATCATGGCGGCGCGCTGTAACGTATCCGAAAAGCTTGTTTCCAAGATAGGCGCTGGTTTGCAAACTTCATACGTATAACAAGCCGAATCGCCACTGTAAAATGTTTGAGGCGACTAAAGATACTAAGTAAAGGTACAATTAATTTATTCCAAGACTGAAACAAACACATTGTTGAATGGCGAGGCGTTTGTGGCCCTGCAGGATAAACATGACAGCGTCAAACCCCAAAACACAGGCTAAAAAAAGGTACAAATAGCCGACACATTTTCCCACTGCATCGAATATCGAATTTTTGACCAAAAAAATATAATCAGCGATTCAGATTCTATGGCATATCGGCCGGCTGTATCTTCGAGTGTACGGTTCCAGTTAAATGTTTGCTGAATATATTCTGCACTTGTCACAATAGACAATAGGAAGTATCCAAGACGGAAGAATAGGAGTTTACTTGGGATAGGGGCATGAAGGGAGACGGAGAAGACCAAGAGACTGTAGCGAAGTCAGGCAGGGGAAGGTTGGGAATCTAAAGATAAGGCAAAAGCTAAGGCTGGAATGTCTAGAAGACATTCGGGCAGGGATGGTCTGGTTCTGGCGTCCTTATATATGATAGCAAGATGGCCGCCATTCCCGTGTTTCAAAAAGCCTGTCTCCCCTGAAGCAGACGTGCTTGAGGGATGTTATAGAACCTGATATGGTCCTGTTCTGCTGTAGGTGATTTCCCTCATATCCCCTATAGTTCGTTTGTGTTTAGCTGTTCAGTTGTAAAGAGTGGCTATACGAGTGGCTCAACGATTCGTTTCTTGCCTGCAGCGGTGATCGAGACGAGTATGCAATTTATATCAGCGTTCAATAAGAGTCCATTTTTACAACAATAACACCAGGCCGTCTAGCACCAACAATCATGGCGCGGTCAAAGTAAAAGACGGACCGTCCAATTTGATGTTTAATATGTCCATTAACCAAAGATCAGAACAGTCGTCTCAGCAGGGTATACAGTGGTTCCCAGTAAAGTGGTTGGGGTAATGAGGGTTTTTCAATAGCCCAAGCATCCATAGCGTACAAAATCATTTATTTCATCCAATCTAAAACAGCCTTATCCTAATCACCGAGTGCACTCATTCATATGACAGCACCACATTTGATGTCTGAATTGAATCGACAATTGCAGCATGATTCAATGCAGACCTGCTGGTAAACATGAATAATTACAGCAGCGTTACCACCTGAGGCAAGTCGCTGACACAAAAGCCAGCATTTGTGTGTGAGGTCGGCAGTAAAGGGTGGCAGAATCAGATTCCGCGCACCAGGAGGTCAGAGTGTGTAGATGCAGCTCCAGGCTTTAATGCTAACCCAAGCCCTACCTTAAACCGGCAGTAACACTAACCCAGCAAAGTACCTTGGCTCTGTCGGAGCGCTGGTTTTCGGGGGAGTTTGTGAAAATTCAACATCCACATCATGCAAACGTGTTATTCAATTGTACGCGGACAGGGTTTCTGTCAATAAAATAATAAGGATTGGAATAAAATGCGCCAGGAGCTTGTTTTTGCGGTGCATTTCTATCCACAACATGGCAGCAAAAATGTACTAATTGTCTTTATAGTAATTGTTAGGTGCGTTTTAAAGGCGCCTAATAAGGCAATAGGGGGTTATATTTCATATCGGTTGTCATGTTTGTATGCATATAGAAAAAAAATTTAGTATGCAGATAGAAGTGCTTCAGATTCCCAGCGATGCTCCTGCGCAGTATTTTCAGTTCACTTTAGACATTTTAATTGGCATACAGTAAAACATGCCATATGGCAATTGCACAATTAATACAATATCAGATGCTTGCTACAGCTAAGCTTTATATAGTTGCACTTTTTAGAGCATAAAACATAACACACTTCGCCCTGAGAAAGACCTGGTACTGGATAGAACGCAAAAAAAAAAAAAAAAAAAAAAAAACACCCCACTACTGACTATGATTATAAATAATGGTCTTAATTCGTCCCTCGAGTCTAATTTTCTTTCCGAAGACAAGGGTCCCGCAATCACGCTCATTCTCCTCGAATACGAAAAGCATTCTTTTAAATATTTACCCCATACCCACTTTTGTTCATCACTCACGTTGATTGACAAGGATCTTCCCCTTTCTCCCTGCCTCCCTCTCTACATACTGCGTGTGCTTTCGCGCGGAACTAAAGATAGCTAGCGCTAATTGATGATCGCATTACGGCAGTCCAACTCAGCTGTGGGAACACGGCTTTCTCAATTTGTCTACAGGATCTTAAAAACATTGTTTACTGCTTATGTTTTTTTTTTTTTTTAACAGGAAAGATGGTAGAGCGGTAATTAACTGGGGGCTTCTTGATTTTCCTTTCCCTTTTTTTTCGAGGGTGGATCTTATTACAGGATCCCGGAAAGGGTTAAGGGGACGATAGCTGGCAGTAATAGGAAGTTCCTCACCAGGAATTCATTAAAGGGAACAAAAGCTGCTAGCTGAGTCTGCCTGACGCAATGTGCACCTCTGTTCCTATATATAACATATAATGACTAGACGCATCTATATGACATCCATAGCACCTTTTATCTGTATGAAGGGCTAAATGTCTACAGGACCGAGCCCCCTCTACTAACATAGGTGGGAAGTATCGAGCGCAATTATGTTAGTCTGTTTTATTTAAGTATTTCTTTTCCCCGGCCCGAAGAAATTTTTTGAACTTCAGGTCTGAAATGTAATACATTTCCGTGTCATAGCATTTCCGGTGCAGAAAAAGGTGGAACGCATATTCCCAACCTGTTCCACGTGGTGTTTTCCTGGGATAGAATCCAGATCCCACTTCTTCCTGACCTGAATGAAGTGTTTACTCTACGTTGTGCCATGCAGCAGGTAGGGGGGGGGCCCGCTTCGATCCTAAGCTTTATCAATACTAGTTTGAGGAATCGAAAATTGATGCTGGAATCGGATACTTGTTATGAAATTGCAATTTCGATTACTCTTATCGATAACTTTTTTTTTTTTTTTTTTTCAATCTGTCAGGACCTTCTGCTCTCTCCAATCTGCCAGGACCTTATGTGGTAACGCAAACATCAGTTTACAAGCTGGACCACGGGAAGCGCTCAAAAGTGTGGCTACAATTTGTGAAATACGAAGATAATGTGTAATCGTTGTAACAAACGAATATGTTGCAAGCAAGGTGTAACAACCAACATGACTAAGCATGTGCGGTTGGGTCGTCGTTTGAAAATGATACCCAACCCTAATCATTACTTTATCACTAAGACTGAGTAGGTTTTCTTTGACATGGCACATTTAGACATATACAGTAGCTCGGTGGTTAGTAGCCCGATTTATACTTTTGCGTCGAGTGAATGGCGTAGCGTCCGCACGTAGACGACACCATCATGAGCATTTATACTTCTGCATCGTTCTGCAGTAACTCTTCCGAAACTCTAGTCAGCGGTGGTGCGGTCTAGAGTTTCTTTGTTGGTGTTTTTCGGATTCTACTGTAGCAACAACGGCGACAGAAAGCGGTCGAATTACTAAAGCTTGTTAAAAATGTTTCGTGTCTTCAGCGTGGACTTGAAAAAATGGCGGTTGCGAAGGAATACGCCGTAATACATACGATGCTACGGCGCAAGTACGCCATCAAGCCGACCAATCACAGACCTGTGACCTGTTTCGGAGGCTACGGCTTAGGGTATGCACCGTTATCCTCGATGTATAAGTATAAACCGGACCGAAACATCGCAAGGCGAATCCCAGACTAGCTGTCACTAGTGGGCCCTTGAGCAAGGCCCTTAACCCCCAATTGCTCAGTCTGCCTCATCTTTTAGGGTTGCACAAATCAGGGGATTCCTGGTGCCGGTTGGAAGCCGGGAAAGAGAGTTGCAGAGGGAAAAAAAAACATTGACACATACAGTTTTAGGGGTCCGATACATTTAAAACCATTGCAGGTTCACAATTTGTACACTTGCGCACAACAGGCCTAGATTTGTATTATTTCTTTATTTTTATTTTAATTAAATAGACGCCTACTTGTTACCCAATGATCTGAAGAAAGGTGATGATATAAAGAGAGAGAAAGTGATATTTATTCCAATTAAGGACACAGAATTCCACCGAATCGTTGACTCGTTTGACTTTGGCATTGCAGCAGATGAACCTCGAAGGCTTGGATTCCTGCTGCTATTGCAAATTTTTCTCTTTATCTCTTTGTTTTTTTGTTGTTTTTTTTTCCGCTCCACAATGGTCCGAACGGCATCCTGGAACAGTCTCGCTTATCGCACTTCATCAGAAATTTTTTTCCTCAGACCTGCCAGCTTCTGTGCGAGGATGCTCGCTCTGCCAAGTAGGCGACTGGCACGTGCCCAGGGGCTAGCGACAACAGGCGATAGTAGAGAGAGAGAGAGAGAGATCCGTGTGAAAACGCCAAGTCTATTCTTCTGATTAGCGCACATGGGCCAAAAAGCCTCGGATCGCTAACTATCTGAGGAAAGCGTGCGGAGATTACCGAGTGCGAGTTACACGTAGCGCCGCACACGCCCTTTTCAAAGGTAGGACAATCGCTACACGACTAGCATCCTTGTGGCCTACAGTAAACACTGAAAAAAAGGTGCAACAATGGCGTTTCTTTCGACTCTCGGCCTTCTCAACCCTCGCAGCGAATTCCTATGGATACAATTTTCTGGCGTTGAAAAGCAAAGTGATTTCCTCCCCGTCCCCTGGCTGTGTCACAGATGGTGGAAAGGGGGGAAAAAAAGCCTTTGTAATGCTAATATAATATCAAACCATGCAAGGGCTAGCTCAGCCTGCACATTTTGTGCGCTCCCAGTGCGATGGCGCGATTTAACGGGGAAGGAAACGAACGGCCACCCTCGGACACAGCTAAAAAAGCCACCACGTTCTGTTGCGCTGCACTCCAACCCCCCCCTTATTGCCTCAGTGCATCGTTCAGTTAATTAACTCAAAGCCCAAAGCGCACAACACAATGTATAATCCTCTCACTCTGTACATTATTATATATATATATATATATATATATATATATATATATATATATATATATATAAATGCTTGACAGAACATAATAAGGTTTGTACCTGATAAGCAGGATTTTATTTATTCATTTATTTATTTGTACTAGAATTCGATCGGATTCTCGGCGTGGCGCATTGTTATGAATGTCACAGCTGATTTTTATTCAAATAGTAATAATAATAATAATAATAAAAAATAATAATAATAATAGAGCTGCTCTAGACGTAGAAACGAACGTTGTGTATCGCCGCCATACACACCCTTCCTCCAATGCACACAACACACACACACACACACGCTGGAATACACACACTCCGTCTCTCGGGGAGCAGCATCGGTTCAGAAGATAATGAAAAGAACCGGGGCACGGTAGTTAGGGAATGAAGTGTGCACGAAAGGTGGAGTCGGCTGTGTCAGCAGTCGCATGTACAGAAGAAATGGAGAGGAGGAAAAAAAGAGAGAGAGAAGGAGAAGGAGAAGGAGAAGGCGGTATCCAAGTTCCTTCAGCACTTTAAAATCATTTATGTAGCAGTGCTTTAGGCAAGCAGCCGACTTTCACAGTAGAAATCTATCAGCTGTGTGTGTGTGTGTGTGTGTGAGCGAGGGAGAGAGAGAGAGAGAGAGAGAGAGAGAGAGAGTGTGTGTGTTAGAAAGATGCTGGGTAAATTGCTCCTCCTGGATTATTGCGTCACTCTGTTTTGGCCGCTATCTGAATCACCAGCAAGACTTTCATATTCTTGTTGGAGGAAGCTGCATGTCTGTCAGTATAATAGTTCACGCCGGATTAAGAGGTTATTTCCCCCGAGTGCGCCGATACCATGTTTTCCTTCTCCCTCCTTTCCCTCCGTTTTTTCCCCCTCCCATTCTTTCGTGTCTTTCCTCTATCGTTATCTTAATTCCTAATACGCCTCCATACTTACATCTCCATGCTTTCTTTATTCTCCTTCCTCCTTTTTTAACCCGTCTATCCATCTACCATTCTTTTCGTCTGTCTTTCTTTCCTACGGCTTCCCCCCTCTCTCTCTCTCTCTCTCTCTCACGCCTCGTGTTTTCTCCCCTCATTACACTTTTCTCGCTTTCATCTCCACTCCCAATTTCCGTGTGCCTTTCCTACATTGCCCCCCCCCCCACCCCGTGCACTTTCCTTTCACCTTACCTCTCTCTATCCTCTTCTTCTGTTTCTCCTAGCTTTATCCATGCTCATCACTCCTGTCCTGCTGTCCTTTTTTTTTTTTGGTCTTTGTATGTATTTCCTCCCCCTACTTTCCTTTCTTGATCTTCCACTGTTTCTATCATCCTGGGGTCCTTTTTTTTTTTTGGGGGGGGGGGGGGGGGGGGGGGTTGTTTTTTTTTGTTGTTTTTTTCTCTCTTCCCTCCCTCTCACTTGATCACTTATCTCTCTGCTACTCTGCGTTATACTGTTGTGACTGTTGTGTTATCTTTCTCTCTTCACGCTCCAGTCTTCTCTCTCTTACTCTCTCCCTTGCACTCCTCGCATTTTCTTTTACCCCTCTCTCTCTCTCCCACTCTCTCTCTCTCTCTCTCTCTCTCTCTCTCTCTCTGTCTCCATGTCTCTGTTTTTGGCACGAGCCGCGGCGTTGCCAGGGAGCCTTCTTGCACCAAAATTTTCCTCGTGCCTGTGTTCTTGTACACTTTGCCATGCGGTGGTGAAGGAGCTAAAATGTGCCATTTGGAGATTCGTTGTTATTCCAATCACACTTCGACTGCGGCGGGGTCCAATAAATTTCAGCGTAATTGGCTGGCTCCAGCAGCTATAGACAAGCGACGAATAAAGCCCAGGTGGGGCTTTTCAGAAGGATTTATTATAATGGCTATTTCATTAATTAGCAACACTAATGTGCATGTTAATCAATACGGAGATGCGATTCCAAATGTGGCACAGATTGCAAAATGTAGATTAAGCACTAATACGGGCGCCCTGCTAGGCTAATGTTTAACGTTACGTTATCCGAACGAAACTTCTCCAAACGCCTCCCCCCCCCTTAGCAGTATTTCATTTGCGCCTTTCATTAAGAGACTCTTATAACCGCTTTCTATTTCTGTGCAGCCGCTTTTGCGGCGCTTGCAAATCCAATCACTTTCGGGGAAAAAAAGCTCGGTAAATAAAAGCGCACGTAGCGAATTGAGATAACCGAATTAAAAGCCGGCGGAATATACTGTATGTACGGTTAAGCAGGAGCTGGATGTGGAGCACTCAGACGGCTTGGTGAAGTGAGGACAGGCGTAATGCAGTCAACCTTCTGCAGCGGAGGAGCAGATGTGTAATGCAAACACTCTTAATCAGCCAAGACTGGCTTTGGTCAAAGGTCCCGCAATAAACGAATGATCAGCCCCTCTCTCTCTTTCGCTCTCTCTCTCCCCTGAGAGCAGATGATGGAATAGACTCCTTGCAATGGTCGTTGATCTGTGCTTGTCAATGGGGCCGGAACAGTGTTGTGAGCTCATCACCCAGAGATAGACAAGATGTTTCAGAGCAGATTTCATCACCGTTGCAGCTGACATGCAGCACAAGAAGGCGACCTAGCTCCCTCAGGGAAACCAGAGAGTTGGATTTACATTGATTTTAGTGGCAGTCAAGTCAAAACTGAGATCTCGCCCCCACGCTGGCCTCGTCAACGCAAAGGGTGTGTGTGTGCGTGTGTGTGTGCGCGCTATTTATTTATTTATTTATATTATCTCTTGGCGGACATATTCAGACGCCGCGGCAAATTAAGTGTGACTGGTGTAAACAGCGCTGTCATGGTCAGGGTTATTTTCACACCTGCCTGATTTGCTGCGTATCCCCGGCTAAAAACCGGGTGCACATTGCTTGTTTGTGTCTTTTACACGATAAGATCAATGTGTAACACTTTCGACAGGCCTGTACAGCGGTCCACTGATGCTGTCTAGACTGGCATATTTTAGTACTGGCATATCTTCTTCATAGAACCAGGAAAGAGTCACCGGGGTGGACAGCGACGCCCCTCCCGCCGCCCGACCGCATAGACTATCCAACACCAGCTGTCGATGTGGTGCTTTTTTTTTTTAGCTTCAGTTTTGTTTTATTTATGAAATAATCCTTGAGATGACATGAGGAAAAAGCCTTGAGATATCAATGATGACATTATAGGCAAGAATGGTTATATTAATACTTCCTGATAGCTTTTTTTTCTCCCCTCCCCTGTCAATATTGCTGTATGCTGTAAACAAACCTAGGATAACTTCCAAATCCTTTCCGAGCACTGACCGAGGTTTGATCGCGTACACCACGGGGTCGCCTAGTGGCGAATCCGGACCAGTTGGGACCGCGAAAGGCTTTCTACATAATGAAATAAATATAGGCTAAAATTTGTAATAAAATAAACAAAATCAGGCACATTAAGGGCAGCCGTTTGGAGACTACTGCGCCACGGGTCGCTAAGTTCCTATGCCCAGTGTTGCTACAATCAGACGTGCAGGGAAGACGACTAAGAGCGATGCACGGATGAAATTCTCCGTGAGTGAAAAATATGCTTTTCGAAAAAGTCCTGCATCGAGGCCTATGTGTCTCGTTTGTTCGGAGTATGTTGCGGTTGTCAATAATAGCCGTCTTGCCAGTAACCATATCACCCTGTAGACCAAGACTGACGGTTTGTACCTGCATGGATGACCTCCTGTGGAAAAACTAGGTTGTTGATGGAAGAGGTGTTAGCGAGGCCAGAAGGGGGCGCTTACCCTGCGGGGGGTTCTAGCACCCCGCAATAGTGACTGGGACACTATACTGTCAAAAAGCTCTGGGTGAAATGTTAAACTGAGGTCTTGGCTCTCTGTGGTCCTTAAAAATCTCAGGACGTCTTTCGAAAAAAAGAGTAGAGGCGTGTCCTCGGCATCCTGGCCAAATTCCTCCATCGGCCTCGGACCATCACGGACTCCTAACTGTCAACCATATCTACTGATTGCCTTCATCATGCTATCTCATCTCTACCAGTATGCTGTACAGCTGGGTGATGTGTCATTGAAATTGATTTTCTTTTTAGACAAAATTCCATTTTGGATACAGTGGGGGGAAAACGTGGCCTCTATTTGTACCCGTTTGTAGTGGGTGTTTTGGGGTTTGCCGCTGTCGTGTTTATCCCGCAGCGCCACAAACACACACACATCACCTATTCAACAACCTGGTTTTGTTTGAGGTGCTGGAATAAATTAGTGCTGCTTCCTTTAGTTCCCGCAAACTTTAGACCAGGGATCACCAACCTTTTTGTAACTGAGAGCTACTACATGGACACCGAGTCATATAAAGGGCTACCAGTTTGAAATACTCCTCTGAAATAACAAATTTACCTTTAGTTATATATTATTATTATTATTATTATTATTAATGATACTCATTTATCTATGTAAATACACTTGACAGTGACTATCAACAACGAATTAACTACATTTTACATTATAGACGCATCTCACTGATGAGTTGTGCACTTTTTATAGCAAGCCTGAGAGCTACTCATGTGCTCCTTGGGGGCTACCTGGTGCCCACGGGCACCACGTTGGTGACCCCTGCTTTAGACAAATGTTACAGCGAGGCTTTAGCTTGTTGAACGTCAGAAGTCCCAAACCCCAAAACATGTTCGGGTGCACTACGGCTGCCGTCGCATCATCCTGATGGATGCTTGTGAGGTGATGAGGGGGTCCCCTTCTCATAATGTAAAATTCTATCCCTCAATATCTGTCCCTTTAGTAAAATTATATTTGTAATATTTATTTCAATTTCTTGCTAAGGAATTAATTTCCTGTTCATTTCAACGTTACTTGTTTAGTGGTTGTTTCAGTTGTAAAATATGGGACGCGGCTCCTTTAAGAATGACGTTCTGGTGATGCGTTTAGGTTCTACGGAAACCTCATTGCGTTCCCAATAGAAAAATTGGGGAATGCTTCTGTAAGGTTCCATTCGGTTATATACATTAATATAGTGAGCGTACCTGTTGTGAATGCACAGCTAGTAGGCGTAATTCGGGGGAAATTTAGGAAGCGTGAGTGGATGCACTGAAGTTTCTTTATTCACTTGTTCTTTTTTGTTCTTTGTTGTCCGGGTTTCGTTCATTCGCCAACACAATGCAGAGTGAAGTGACAGCCCCATTCTGTATACACACACACACACACACAAACACACATATTATATATATATATATATATATATATATATATATATACATATATAGATACATACTACACACACACACACACCACACACCACACACACACACACACACACACACACACACACACACACACACACCACACACACACACACACACACAAAGACCCCTGATGTATACCGTATGAATCAGGACTATCTGCTCTTGCAGGCTTGACGGCGACAACGGAAAATGCAAGTCACTGCTCCAAACATGGGGAACTAATCAAAAGTGACTTCTTATATCGGTGACTCAATGCCATCGGATCCAAAACAGCCAGTCACGTGCAAGGCTTATATTGCAAGCATAGCACCTGCATAAAGATCGGCTTAATACGTAACCCGTAGCCGGAACACGATCAAGTCGAAGCGATAATAACCGTAGCTGCGAATACGAACAGTACATACACCTCTTCAACATGCTATAAAGGGACATAAAAATAAATAAATACAAATTACTTCCGCGAAATGCGTCTTAATCGAACAGCGGCTTTTAAAGTGACAGATGCTATTGGCAGCGATTACGTGTCCTGCGCTCGCACGCACCTATAGATCAGAACTTTTTCCCCCAACGTTTGCGGCTTGTGCGCTGGGCCGAACAAAAGCGGCAGTAATAAAAAAATATTGATCGAGTTCAGCAATAATGTGTCGCTCCAATAGGATGCGAGCAGGAAAAGACATTGATGGAATGCCTGAGCTGCCTGCAACACCTCCAGGACATGATGTGCCTTGTATTAGCAGTGATCGCTGCAGCATTATCGTATCCTGCAACCCCCCCCCCCCCCCCCCCCCCTCCATGTTCCTGATTCAGATTCAGGCAAACAAACAAACCAAAAAAAAAACTGTGTGCAGAGAAGCAAGCTCGCAAGTGGGATAATTACATCTCAGAGAGATGACCTTTTTTGCCTCCTATTAGATATCATTTAATGCACATGCGGCACACAGATTATTGCCACCCTGGATGGCCGTGTATTTTTCCAATATTTGATCAAGACAAGCAAATGTGGTTTTTCCATCAATTACTGTTATTTTTGTCATCAATCGCTCTGTCCGCCGCTACGCCGCACCTGAACACACCTTTTGCGACCAGCGAGCGCCGGGCTCCATTAGCTGAATGCAGCTAGCTTCGGCTCATTAAACCAGTAAGACTGCAGGGCCTCCGGGACTGTGACACGGCCGTGGGTAGGTGACCTTTAGACACCTAATCAACTTTTAACACCTCGCTGGATCCCGTCACCTGGCGAGACAGAAGGGAAGATGGCCAGTGGCCCAGAATCACCCGGTGTCACCATCGTGACGAGCCCTTCGCCCCGCGTCGCTCCGGGGGACACGAATTCTCCCGCTCCCCTTTTTAGAGGCCGCTTGCTCGCGGCGCCGTAGTACGCCGGCAGAAGCGTCTTTTCCGAGGTTTGGTAAATATAGAAGCAAATAAGGTTGTGTGATCTTCTCCGTAGGGATGGCTGTTCTGTTTTGACCAACTCACGTGCTCGGAGGGTGGTTATTTGTCGCGCTGCCGCCTCGGCATAAAGAACGAACGTCTCGGATTCTGAAAGCTATTGTTAGCGCCTGCCACTGCTTCTCTGCCTCCTTTCTTCTTGCGTTGCACGGCTTGTCAAAACCCACCCTCACAACATCGTTTTATCAGTATTGTCATCTGTCAAAGGTGAAGTCTTTGTTGGAAACAGAGAAATGCGTCAAGGAATGAATTAGGAGGGAGTATTAGGCTCCCGGGCGCATACGTAGCGCTATATCCCCCCCCCACCGCCCCAAACCCCCACCCGCTCTCTGACAATGCATTTATGTACTGCTCTGTGTTCGCCAAACCCAGGAGTATTTAAACATCAGGAGTGAAGGCAGACGCGACAAAAGTGCGTTCAGACCCGGGAATACCGGAGGCGCCTCTGCGATATGGGTACGGCTAAGCTTATTCAGCGTTGTCTTCTTGACATTTCGGGGGGAAAAGTAGGTTTACTATTGCGAGCGGAATACGCACAAGCCTTTTTTTCCCTTCCCTGAGATCCCCGTCACAGTATGAGGAGAGCCTCTCCAAGCTACCCATCAATTAACGAGTGAATGTCAACAGTGGGGATAATGAGAGGCAGATAAGAACAGATGGTGAAACTCAACCCTTCCCCATCCTCTTGGCTTGAACACACAGGCGACGATGCAGCACAACACGATTTCACAGGCCGAGCCTGGAGGACTCGATTTTTTACGGAATATCACGACGCTTTTCCAGACTCGGATTTTTTCTTCTTTTTTTTTTTTTTTACGCGAACGTCATCTTTTCCTGACATGCAGCAAAACAGAATATTAGCTGTCGACTGAATGACTTTTCCGAGGATTAGTGCCGACCCCTCTGACTGAGGGATGAAGTGCCACTCTACTGAGAATTTGGCTAGATCGGAAAGAGCGTGATATTTGAAGACAAATCCAATCGCGAAGCCTGCGCCGGCTTTTTTTTTTCTGTCCCGCGGTTTCGAATCGTATTCCCTGGCTTGTTAGCACTACAGAAACAGAAAAGGCTGAAGGCCTCTCGAAGCTTTCTGCTCGACAACCCGTGCTGATTGTAAAAATGGGATCGACGCGTCAAGTACAAAGATGAATATTGTCACAGCTCAACTTTGCGGCTTAAATGGCCTGAATATAATAGCCTATTATGTTTCAAGCACCATCTTCTACATGACACGACTCATTCTGGCCGACTCTAAACCACTTGTGTTAGGTACGGCCGCCTCTCTATAACTAACCCGTGTTAAAGCCGAACGTCTCCGACTGACTGCCGATTCTGTTCGGTTCTAAATTAAGGCTAAATGTCTGTTCTTTAAACAAAGGAGTGTGTTTTTATTCATGCTTTTATTCTTTGCCTTCGCATCATGACTGCTACGAAAAACACCAAGGAAGGGAAAAAGGGGGGAACCTTTTGTTATGTCCCCCCCCATTATCGTTCGCCTTAAAACGGCACCGTTATGGATGTGAACTTTAAGAAGCGTAAATAGTTGTAGGATGACACATTGCTGTCACTAACAGCAACACTGTTTCCAAGAAAAGGCACCCAGTCGGGTGAGATTGCGTCAGTGGGCGCCGTCGCCTTCTGTCCACAGTTAGCATTTCCCAAAAAACGCCTGTGCACCCTGCAAACAATGCAGTCTTACTGTTATAACTCCATCAGTGGAATTAACCCTGACAGGCATTCATAGAAACGATTTCTTTCTTTAGCACCGAATGGATTCATTTGAACTCGGGTTGATTCGCTTGCTGGGCCTGGTGCAGAGTCGAGCTCGGATGCCAGAATGGATTTTTTCTTTCTTTCTTTCTTTCTTTCTTTCCATTTTTTTTTTTTCATCAAACGTGTGAAGTTACATAAAATGGCACGGCAAATGCCTAACCTATTCTTTTTTTAATTAAACTATCTCCATTTGTCACAGCATGAGCGTACCAGTAAATTCAAGTTCCTTTTCCTGCGAATGGAAGGTAGAAGCCCAGCATGAATAATCCCCTTTTAGTCATCGCAGATGAAACAGGTGACTAAGGGGATTTATGTTACATTTCCGACTTTACAAGTGTTCAAACCATGGCATATTCTCAGGCCATGCCATAGTCTGTATTAAGATAGCTTAATAATCAAAACGAGTGAACGTCGAGCTGGGCGATGTTGGGGAAACATCGTGGGGAAAATGCGTCGGCTCTTTGTACCTGTTTGTAGTGGACGTTTTGGGGTTAGCCGCTGTCATGTTTATCCCGCAGCACCACACACACACACACACACACCTCCCCATTCAACAGCGTGGTTCTGTTTGAGGGGCTGGAATAAATTAGTCACAAATATGGTCCCCTCTGGGAAACGAGCTCTTCGGATTCGCCAGAGCACATTGCCATGGCGGAGAACTACGGAAGCTCGATGTGCCAAACCAAGTTTTGATGCATTACATTGCATTTACAGTATATGGCAGACGCCGTTATCCAGAGTGACTTACAACTGAGGGTTAAAAGACCTTGTTCAAGGGCCCACAAATAGCAGCTCGGTGGTGATGGGATTTGAACCTGAAATCTTCCGGTCCAAAGGCTAATGGCTTAACCACCTCCCTGATGCATCTCCATGTCAATGTTTCCCATGTTGTACATTTGTAAATCTTCCAAGCCACTCCTGTTTTGGATCGCCACATCGGACCATCCGTCTCCGTACTCCCCTGTCCATGGAGCCATCAGGAGAAGAAGGAGGTTTGTGGGTGTCTTTTCCCCGTTCCACGAACCTCCTTCTTGGCCTTTGTCTTCTTCTCCTGGTGGCTCCATGCTCAGCCTTCTTCTACCAATGTCCCTCGTCTTCACATGTCCCAACCATCTCGCTCACTTTCTCTCCAAAACGCCCAACATACACGGCCCCTCTAATAAACTCCTTTCAGATCCACTGCATTCATCTTTGTCTTTTTAACCACGCCCCCAGCCTTAAACATGGCGGCTATCATTACTTTCCTTTTCACTCTTGCAGATACCCTTCTATCACAAATCGCTCCTCCCGCTCTTCTCCAGCCCCTACTTCAACCCTGCCTTTACTTCTTTAACACACTTTGCACTGACCTTTTTCTTCAAACCTCACCCCCCCCCCCCATCCAACCCCATTAAAAATAAATAAATAAACTTGGGTGTGAAAATACCAGTAGATCAACAGCTTCCCCCCCAAATACTAACACCAACCGGTCTGTCACATAGAATTGTCCCTGCGTTCTGGCGTTTGCTAAACTTAATTGCTGCTTCTGACCCGCGCGTGCTTTTATGCATCGCCCTGCTGCTACTACACCGCTGTTCGGACGACCCGTTGTTCCTATTGAAGAGGCTTTACACTACAATAATAAATGTATAACATTTATTCGATTATTAGTACATTTTGCATAAATTGCACATGCTTTTTATTTTTTCAGAATGTAATTCATTAAAAACATGAATTCATTAAAGCATTAAAAAGAAAAAAACATTTTAACCTGAAAAACACATTTTCAGTTAATTAATGAACAAAAAATAAATAAATGTGTGAACCTAAAGTATAAGTAATTAGTTTTCAACTTGTTAATGTGATTCCGAAGCAAGCGTTATATATAATTTCAGTGGATTATCAGGTAATTAGTCTTAGCGAGATTGAATGGCGTTATAAAAGCCGAGTAAATATTAGAGGGAAAACCTTCTAAAAAGTATCTCTACACCTGATTATGCCTATATAGTTTGGTAATTAATTACAAGTTAAATAGTGGTAATAAACCTAGAGATGGGAGCTGACAAGGTATTAGCTAATACATGCTAATGTTTGCTTATCGTAGCCGGCTAATATTAGCAAATTAGCCTACTGTATTTACTTCTTAAGTTGACGCTTACCTCAGCATATTCTCATCGTTTAACGAGGGAGCGTTTTGAAAACACATACACTAAAGTTATTTCTCTATAGCGCTTAATACATTGTGTATTATGAGGAGGTTCGAAGCGTTAATGGATTTCCATGGTTGTTGTTGTTGTTGATAGTTTCCTCGAATGCTAAATGGACCCAATTTGAGAGAAGACTGTTGAAATGAGTATAGATGACGTTGTATGTAAAAATAAATAAATAAATAAATAAAGTTAATGCTAGGGGTACGGTGGCTTAGTGGTTAGCACGTTTGCCTCACACCTCCAGGGTTGGGGGTTCGATTCCCACCTCCACCGCATGTGTGTTTGTGTGGAGTTTACATGTTCTCCACGTGCCACAGGGGGTTGTTCTGCAGATTCCCCGGTCCAAAAACATGCACCGTAGGTTTATTGGCACCTTAGAAAATTGCCCCCTGTGTATGTGTGTGTGTGTGTGTGTGTGTGTTCCATACAGGGTGTGTCCTGCCTTGATGCCCGAAGACGTCTGAGATAGTCACAGGTTCCGCGCAGCCTAAAAGGGAAGTCGGATGAAGCGGTAGAAGATGATTGCAGTTATTTTTGCTTGGAAATGCATTCGAGTAGAAGCTAGAACAGTCATTTTATCATTTTTTTTAATTAGTAGAAATATCATGTATTACACGGTTCAACAATTGTGTTGTGGTCTGGAAGGATTGCTTCTATTTATACATTACCGCTTCTGTTTTATGTCTGTTTATGCTTCTGTTTTGTTTTTTTTTCCTCTACGGTTTGTGGTTCGTTAACGTCCCCTTGATTTCTACCCATCTCAGTGTCATGCTCCTGGTGAAGCCAGGCGTCTCAGCAAAGCAACATGTGTATGCTAACCATATATAGCGTGCTAAGGTTCCACCATTCGGTCTACTGTGAAATCACTGGTAGGTGTTTTTCCTGCTGGGCGAGACACTTTACTGTCCTAATTTTGCCTCATTTTTAGATCTTACATAATGATGATAAGAAAACCAAACCTAAAATATGAAGATTTCTTCGTTTCTCAGTTTTAAAACTTGCTTTTTTTTTACCCTCCGCAGATCTCTGGATTTCATTTTGGTTGATCCTTTTTAAATGCAGTCTTCACAAATGCAGTTCTGAAACCCAGAACAGAAATTTAGGGCTATTAAATGCTTGAAGAATTAATTTAACAGGGCGTACCTGGGCAGACAAACCCACAATCTTTGATTACTTGATAAATAGATGAATGTGGTTCAGGAAATACAAGCTGAAATCTTGTTTTCTTGAAACCCCAATATGTTCCCGGTATAGCAAAACAACAACAAAACAACGTGTGAAAGGGACCACATAGGCATTGGGCTGGATAAAGGAATCACCACATTAGAAATAAAATGAGATCATCTTTTTTGAAGAGTCATTATTGAGTCCAATTTTCTGTTTGCTAATGAAATGATGTTTATTGCTTTATTTTGCCCTCTAGTGGAACAACAGAGACTAGCAATTCTTTTTTTTTGTTTGTTTTTCTTTCTTTTTTTTTTTTTTTTTTCAATACACACTTTGAATTCGGTCATGGTCCACAATCCGATTTTCGTTTATACCAATTCCGAATCCACTAGGGAGGCTAGATAAGAACCTTAGCAGGGCTGGTCCCAGCCCGGTGCTTTATATTCGACATTCCTTTCATAACTATATGCTGTGTGGCCAAAAGTTTGTGGACACCTGCCCATCGTGCATTATGTTGACCTTTCACATACTGTTACCACAAAAATGGTTCCTTCAGACTGTAACAGTTTGTCGGGAGGGACATGAATGCCAAAAAAATAGAAAGATCTACGCTTTGACATCTAGTTATTATCCTTCCAAGGAAATGTATTATAACAGCGACTAAATGGGTGTTCAAGAAACAGTTATAATTGTGACTATAAGGAGTCTACATAATTCAAATAGTGTAATCTTTTGCTAGAGCTGGGTGATATGTCATATAAATTGAATCTCCGATTTGTTTAGATTCCATTTTGGATACAGTGGGGGAAATGTGACGGGTGTTTTTACCTGTTTTTAGTCGGTGTTTTGGGGTTTGCCGTTGTGATGTTTATCCCCCAGCGCCACACACACACACACACAAACCTCCCCATTCAACAACGTGGTTGTGCTGGAATAAATTAGTCGTGCTGCTTCCCTTAGTCAGCACAAACTTTAGACAAATAGTACAGCGGGGCTGTTGGCTTGTTGAACGTCTAAGGTTGCAAACCCCAAACATTTCCATACGAAACCACGCCCCCTCTTGTAAACAAGGTCTTCGGATTCGTCAGAACCCGCCGCCATGTTGTATTCGGTATTTCCCAAGTGTAATGCGGACGGGAGGCGGAGAACTACGGAAGCCCGCTGTGTCAAACCAATCTGAAATCGTAAAATTTAATTTTCAACATCGACATAAATCATAAACGATAATGACAATTAATCTCCTAACATTATTTCCAGGTGGCCAGATCGATAATATTGCGACACGCTGTAAAACCAAATAAACTTTAATGATGCAGGCCGAGAATGGAGATATTTGGTTTGCATAATTTTGGTGCAAATCGCTGTGGCTTGATGACCCGAAACGCCCTCAATCCTAAAAATAAACAGAAAACAGGGAGGGGATTGTATGCTCATTAGGCACACTGCATTTCATCAGTTTTTAATACCGACTTTCTTTTTGTTTGTTTAAACTTTCGCCAAAATGTTTGTGGTTATTTACTTAAAGAAGGAAAAAAGAGACATCTAATTATGCCACAAATACAAAATACTTCGAAAAACTTATTTATTTTTATAATTTGTAGCATTAAAATGTACTAAAGACGCTGCTGTTGTACTCCATTTCATAAGGATTGCTTTGTAAAAAGCCATTTTTAATGAGCCATCATGATTTTAGTGGCAGGATTTTGCCACTAACGATGACAATAACAGGATCATCAGGACGCCGATGGAAATAGTAATTGCAATATTGTAATATAATATACAACGACATGCACACGTTTGTCTTAAGCAATGATTGTGTAAATATATAGATGTTATACACAGTACGTACGTGAAATGATAGTGTAAATATATACATGTATACACAGTAAGTATGTGAAATGATAGTGTAAATGTATACATATTATGTACAGTACATCTGTGAAATGGGTGACAGTAATGTTTGTTTCCTGTAGTCTTGCTTATAGATCTATAATCGTTGCTTGCTTTATAGCAGGATAGCAATATGCTGACCTAACAACAATATTTGTCGTTTGGTCTTTAAAAGTCAGTAATGACATCACAAGTATTTAATGAAGCGTTTTGAATTGCATCAGCCCTGTATATACTCTTAGAGCTGGGAGATGAATCATCATTAATTCAATCATTAAATCATAGATTAATTTGTGCATACTGGTGCTGAAAATGTACAATTTCACCTTGGTTTGACACAGTAAGCTTCCATAGTTCTCCGCCTCCCGCCCCACGCATTACACCTGCGAAATTCATGATTTGTATTGTGAGGACCCAGTCTGTTAGTGCCTACACCAGGGAAGGAGCGAACTTTTTGGCTCAGGGGCCACATTGGCTCTTAAAATTGGACAGAGGGGCCGGTACACATCTATGCCTGTGTCAGCCCAGCGAACTCAAATTCAGGTCTCCCCCTGCACTGCGTGTGCGGGGTATACGCGGATTTACCGTGCGTGTCCACGTACTGTCCGCCGAGATGTTGTCGGAGGGGTGCAGTTGGAGTGTTTGGTGTATCACGTTGTGAATTGTGGATGGAGTATTTGTACTTGATATTCAGTGGGCCGGATTAAAAGAACCGGCGGGGCCATAGTGTGCCCATGTTCGGGCTATACCATTTTTTTTTTTAAGTGATATCCACATTTTACTCCTTGTAGGCACTAACCAGCACAATTTTCAGCCTTATTTATTTATTTATGTATGTATTTATTTATTTATTTATTTATTTATTTATTTATTTATAAGTTTAGAGATTTGTTCCCCTCCATGATTTCTTCGAAACTGAAAAACCAACTTATATTCTATCTCGAATGTTCCCACAACACCGCTTCGCTTGTTTTATTATGGCAATTAAACCTCGCTGCGGTGTTAAACCGGGTAGAAAAGATTTTCCGCTCGCTAAAGCATATACAGAGTATTTCGAATAACAACTGCTTCTTGAAAAAAAAAAAAAAAAAAAAAAAAAAAAAAAAAAATATATATATATATATATATATATATATATATATATATAATGTAAATATATACATAGCTGTGATATACAGTACATCTGTGAAATGGGTGACAGTAATGTCTGTGTCCTGTAGTTTTGCTTATAGATCTATAATCGCCCCCGCACGTCTCTCTGCTGGCCCTACTGTACTCGTGTATTTGAATAATGACAGGGACACTCAAACGCTATTCGTCATACGGGCAAAGCTATGAATGAACGAGAAGCCGGAGTGGTAATTATAGACGTGGATTCGAAGGGCTGTGCGGCCTGGATGTCTAAATGGCAGGCTTTGTAGATAATGAGTTCAGAGTCCACTCAAATGAATCGCACCGCTGTCCGGGCCTGTTAGTTTTGTGTTTAAGGCAGGCACTCGATTGTGCCATCGTCATCTCTTATTCAACCGCCTCGTTCTGTTAAATAGCAGTTTTATATGCATTTTTGGACCATGCTGACCAAACAGCAGTATTTGTCATTTGGTCATTAAAGGTCAGTAATCATATCAGAAGCGTTTAATGGGATATTTTGTACTTCCATCAGCGCTGTGTATACTGGTAGAGCTGGGAGATGAATCATCATTATTTTACAGTTTATGCCGATGATGAAAATACGTAAAATCTTTTGCAAAGTATTTTCTATTTGTGGAAAAATCATAGCATATTTAGATGTTTTCTTTACTTTAAGATAAGTAAATAACCTCCAAACAAAAAAAGTCTGTATAAAAAACAGTGTTCTCGGGTTATCAAGCCACATCGATTACGCAAACCAAGGAAATAATCGCCTCAAGGAAATAATGTAAAAGGTAGAACTGGGAGATTAAAAACATTGTTGAATGCGTGTCTGTGGTGTTGCGGGATAAACAAAAACAACACCTGAAAATAGGAAAAAATAACGGATACACTTTTCCCCACTGTATCCCAAAAAAAAAAAACAGGGATTCAATTCGTATGACACATCACCCAGTTCTCTATACAGGCAATTAGTTTTATGGTGTGTAAACAGCATCTAGAGGACACCGAGCCGTGTCAGAGATCATCGTCATTCTAAATGAGTGCACGGTGCTGTAATGCGCACCTCGACTCAAGAGCAAAATGCTTCTTGGCAAAAGGAAGCGTGCATATCTCAGTGCTTTCGGTTTCTTCTTATTACAGCGCTCGCCGCTCACAAAACGCAGTCGCAGTCCCTCGCACACACGGCTCTCAGATCACCTGTATGTAGTAATATCGTTTTTCTGACAGTGACATCATCTCACATGTTTGTCGAGGTGCATCCCAGACTATATAACGTCTACGAAATATTTTTTTGCCACCGAACATTGTCAAAAATAAGAAACAACAAAAAGTTCCCTCTTTGCCATAACCACTGTCATCAACGCTGCCGTGTGCGTTTGTCCCTCTTAGCGCATATCCCTGAGTGTGTACTTCCTCTGTACAAGCAATACAAATGCAAAACAGCTTTCGAAATTGACTTTCTGCCCAAAAGACGAGACTTACCACGCGCAACACGGTAATTACTCACTGACCCAGTGAGACTCCGCGGCGATGAAGGAATCGCCCGCTCGCGCCCACGTCGCGCCTCGTCTATTGTTCTACCTGGAGTTCGAAATTGACTTGTGCCATATAGATAAGCGTCTTTTTGATGACATCGTGCCGAATCGAATAGAAAACCCCTCCCCCCCTCCTCCCGTCCCCTTTAAACAAATCTTTTGAAATAGATTTGGCATTTATAACAGCTGTGAAAATTCTGCGTCTCATAAATTAGTGGCAAATTGGCCGTTTTAAAGGTTGCCGCAGGAAGGCCGAGGCACCGGGCTTTCGAAACTAATTCGTTCAAATGAGTTTGTTCTTAATTGGCTATCCTAGTTAAGTAAAGGTTAAATAAACACCGCATTAAAAACGCACGCGAGTGACAGGTCGGGCTTAACACAAAGCCCAATTATGGGAGGATTTCCTGGGCTAGGGGGGCCAGGGACACATTGTTGGATGTCGGTTTATTCTTCAGCTGAATGCTGAAAGCCAGAGGGATGCTATTTCATGCAATCAACATCCCTCAACTGACATTTAATACATTGTGTGCATGACTGCACGACTGCAGAGGGCCTCGCTCGCGCTCTCTCTCTCCGACGCTTTAGGCAGCCTTCGCCTGACAGCGCACACAATGCGCGGCGCAAACTGTATTATTTCAGCCCCGCGGCTGACTTCCCTGCTCATAAACTCCCGCTTGCGGTTTCTATAAGAACCATCTCTTTATCTCCTTCTTCTTTCCCCCTTTTCTTTTACTCAATGTATAATATATGACCTATCTTTTTTTTGTTTGTTTGTTTAAATATGTAATGGTTAGAATTCCACTATTTTGCTTTAACCTGAAAATCAGCTTCCTGGGTCACATGATCCACCCCCCCCCCCCCCCCCATCTCCGGCGTATGTTAATTCGACACACCGGGAGGCGTCTGCGCCCGAGTACTTTATTTATAATAAATTGCAATCTATATTTACAGCACATCGTTCCTGGGGTTAACAACTCTAATGTCAAGTTGAAATTGAGTGAAACATTGCAGGATTGTGTTTCCTTGGTGATGGGACATGCAGCTATTTACAAACGCAATACGGCGAATGACTCAGGTGCGTGACACGGAGTTAAATACCTACACGGGTCGGTGTACGGGGCCGGGGGGGGGCAGAAACAAACCTACCTGGAGCCACGGTGGCTTAGTGGTTAGCACGTTCGCCTCACACCTCCAGGGTCGGGGTTCGATTCCCGTCTCGGCCATGTGTGTGTGGAGTTTGCATGTTCTCCCTGTGCTTTAGGGTTTTTTTTTTTTTCATCCTCCGGTCCTAAAACATGCACGGTAGGTTGATTTGCACCTTTGAAAATTGTCCCTAGTATATGAATGTGAGTGTGTGTGTGTGTGTGTCCTGCGATGGGTTGGCATTCCATCCAGGGTGTATCCTGCCTTAATGCCCATAGACGCCTGAGATAGGCACAGGCTCCCCGTGACCCGAGGGAAGATCAGATAAAGCGGTAGAAATGAACGACGAATGAATGAACAAACCCACCTTAGTTTCTACCGATAGATTTAATAAGTCTTGTTTGCTTCTTTTTCTCAGGTGGGACAGTGGAGATGATGCACAAACGGAGTAACGCCCTCTCTCATTGATGGATGTGTTAAAGGAGACCGGTCTCCTTGTTCCGGCTTTGAATTCAATGCAGACTAATGCATTGGACCAGACTGGTAAGGGGGGGGTTGATTTTTTACTTTCATTAAAAAAAAAAAAAAAATCTGCTACTTAATTTTCCTTCTAAATCCATTAGCGTTAAACTCTCTTTCATCTAACTGCCCAACGACACATTCTTAGCGGCGTGTCTTTTCAGGATGATTACGGCTGATTACGGTGTTCTTTTGTTCAAACGGAAAATGCGTTTGATTTTGTTCGGCTACCATGACATTCCACTTTTTTAACATTTTTTATACAGCCTGTTTTTTTTTTCCTTATCTAAATGTTGCATTAGTTTCAAGACTCCCTGGATCCCCCCTTATACAGTGCACCAGTGCAGGTAGCGTTTATACACCGTGTCTATAAGCCTGTCAGGCTTTACTGTATCATGAGCGGCCCCCTTACTCGAATCCAGCAGGACGGATTTGGAGCTAAGAGCTGAACCCACTGTCATAGCCACAAAGATGATATGTACTGGAGCAAATCTTCACTCGGACCAAGTGAAAAGAAAAAAACAAAAGAAAAAAAAACAGCAGAATTGAACTCTGGATCAGAGAGTTGTGTTTTTTTTTTCCCCCTGCCGATGAATCACACCGCAGTTACTTGGCGCTCGTCACCAAAATCTGGTGAGGATTAATTGATCTTTTGCCACAATTTACAAATGTCATTAAGGGCCATTATTTATTTATTTATTTTATAAATGCTCACTCGTAATCACACCCCTGGTGTCCTTAGTGTCGGTTGAGAGACACCAGAAATGCCCGAAAAGAAACAAGAGAATGGTTTTCACGTCACTTTTTACCAACCTCCTATTGGAATTTGTACTACACTTCCTGCCGACATCCTCAGAATGTATACACGTTTGTAAATATTTCCCAGGAATTGTGACGGTACGACTTTCAAAGCCTCGACATGTTTTTTTTTTTTTTTTTTTTGGCGTCTCTCAAATCAATGGAAGAGAAACTTCTCCGAGCTCAAGGATCCGAGCCAGAATCTTCATCCTGCCAATTCAAAACAAGCAGCCATGTGGTCATTTATTCACAGAGCTATCTGGCAGGAACCAAACCTGGACTGGGGGATTAGAGACTGAGTACAAATTGCAAATGTCTGGGGGATGTCTGCCTCCACCAGCCTGTGTCCGGACCACTCCTATAAAAACCCAACAAAATGTTTGTATTCAAGCATGTGCGGTGTCGGAGAGGGTATTTAGTTAGATCCAAACGGGCGGAACAAGGTTTGCTCACCTTATTGTGTGAATCGCATAAAAAATAATAATAAAAAAAAGTTGGCAGTGAAAGGTTTAGGTTTAAAAAAACGTTGTATCCTTTTGCCAGCGATTGAAAAAAAAAAGCGAACGTACACCGATGTGCTTGCAAAAAAAAAAAAAAAAAGGCCACTATTCTCATATTTAGCTATTTTGGATGCGTGCTAAGGGGCACGGTGGCTTAGTGGTTAGCATGTTCGCCTCACACCGCCAGGGTCCGGGTTCGATTCCCGTCTCGGCCATGTGTGTGTGTGGAGTTTGCATGTTCTCCCCCGTGCCTCAGGGGTTTTTCTCCGGGTTCTCCGCTTTCCCCGCGGTCCAAAAACATGCACGGTAGGTTTATTGGCACCTTGGAAAAATTGTCCCTAGTGTATGAATGTGTGTGTGTGTGTGTGTGTGTGTGTGTCCTGTGATGGATTGGCATTCCATCCAGGGTGCATCCTGCCTTAATGCCCATAGACGCCTGAGATAGGCACAGACTCCCCGTGACCCAAGGGAAGATCGGATATAGCGGTGAATGAATGAATGAATGGATGCGTGCTATTAAATGTTTCAGGTTTTAAAGCGAGGGAGAAAAAAAAAAAAGATGTGATGCTACTTCCCTCTCACCCTCCAGTGTCAGTACCAATTAGTGAGCTTCTGTCAACTCCCTGTGATACTCTGCTCCACAGCTTGGCAGAAAGAGAAGCAATCGGCTGTTGGAACAGCTGAGGATTCTGGACGAACATGCAAAGTCGATTCCAATACATAACAGCTAAAACTGTTACATTAGGCAGCGAATTGTCACGAACACGGAGTACAATCCGTTATCTAGCAGGATAAAATCCCAGTACATTCCTCGTCCTGAATGAAATTTTAACCCAGTGAATAAAACCCTGGATTCCGTTCGCTTATTCCTTACAAGATTTTACTAAATAGAACAGTTTTGTTTTCGCTCTGTTTTTTACGGTTTCAGCTTGACCTACTTAATACATTATGAGTCAATATCATTATTTATTTATTTATATAATTTTATGGTAAACAAAATCATTCTTAATCATGCTTGCAGTCATGCATAGGCTTTAAGTCTTCTATGTAATCTAGCACAAAAAAAAATCAATTATTGTTATAGAAATCATGTCATTTTTTCTATTTTTCTTTTCTCAAGCAATTTAACTTTGATTTTCAATCTTAAGACAAGATGAACGGTTTTAGAAAGTCACGAGAATGTCCCTGGCAAAATAATTTGCATGAGGAATTATGTGCAGCAGAACAAACAAATCTGGATTGGCCCTTTACAGTTTATTTCAAGCCAATAAAATGAATTAATCTTTGTGTGTGTGTGTGTGTGTGTGTGTGTGTGTGTGTTTGTGTCTATCTGTGTGTGTGTGCTTCAGCTTCAGCTGATACAGATGAATTATTCAAAGCAAATAAGCATATATCTTTCAATAAGCTATCTTAGAACCCTTGATATGCATTATATGACCAAATGTGTGTGTGTGTGTGTGTGTGTGTGTGTGTGTGTGTGTGTGTGTGTTTATATAAGACTACCAATCGGACTCATATGTGCTTGAGATGAATATCTCAATTCAGATTAAATATCCTTTGCTATTATTATAACATCCACACGTTTGGGTTTTTTTTTTTGTTTGTGTGGAGTTTGCATGTTCTCCCCGTGCCTCAGGGTTTTTCTCCGGGTTCTCTGGTTTCCCCCCGGGTCCAAAAACATGCACGGTAGGTTGATTGGCACCTTGGAAAATTGTCTCTAGTGTATGAACGTGTGTGTGAATGTGAGTGAGTGTGTGTCCTGTGATGGGTTGGCATTCCATCCAGGGTGTATCCTGCCTTAATGCCCATAGGCCACAATGAGAGAGTCATAGGCTCCCCATGACCCGAGGAAAGATATAGCAGTAGAAGATGAAGGGTGGAAGCTTGGTGATACCCTGGCTCATTCTGCCAACCTTCTGTTCAATAGCACAGCGCCTTAGACCACTGAGTTACACCCCTCCTACATTTTTACAGTTTTGGCTGTAATGTAAATGTAAATAGTATAATAAAGACATTACAGACGATTGGTTCCAACTTATGGGAAAGACCCATTTATCCCCATTTAGATATCCACATATTTTTGGCCATATATTGTACAGGTAAATGAGTCCTTATATCGATTATTCGAATGATACTTCAGTAAATAATGGTTATTTCTTGGTCAAATGTATTTTTGCATTGCTGATATAATTTTTTTCCCTTTCTTTCTTTGTGTAGGATCATGTGAGCTGAATAACTCCTTCCCCTTATCTTCCTCGGTGGCTGTATTGAGTGCCCAGAGAGGTGGTTCAGATGGCCACAGGGTAGCTTTGGCATTAAGAGAGTACTGCCTCCCTTCACCACAGACTCTAACTGAAACACCTGAGCAGCCCGCTGATGAATCCAGCAGTTGTGCCATATCCCTTACAGCTTGTGTTACCAAGGATGTAAATCCCTGGTCCCTGTCAGGGGACACAAATAAACCACCCCTCACCATGATGGAGCCGATGGGCATATCTGGGATGACAGAGGACTGTTTAATCCAGCAGAGTCGCACTTGCCTGGGTTGTATCGTCGAGACCAAGGACGCACTGGATAACGAGCCCATTATCACTCTTAAAATGAACGACATGAACCGGGAGTACGACGCCTGCTCCATTTCGACCATGCAGTGTATGGGACTCAACGAAACAGGCAATTGTTCCGAGCAGCTTCTGGCAGACCAGCTTTTGAGCTTCCCGATGCCGAAATCCCAGATGGGGGAGAAAAAGCTTTTAGATAAAACGGAAACCGAACACGATCAGACATCCAGAAACATGTACGAAGGCCTTCTGCTGGACAAATGCAACGGCGAGGATGGTCTGCTCCCCAGTTCCAACCAAGACTGGGGTTACATCGAGTCATTCATCAGTGAGAGCAAAATGGAGTTGCTAGACTTGTGTTCAAAAAACGAGCTCTCTGTAAACCTTTTCTCGGAGGAGGACGTGGACAATTACATGTTCGACGACGATGACGATTCCGCCCTGAGCAGCGACATGTGCTCGTTGAAAATCCGCTACGAGTCTTTTCAGGACAACATGAGGGAAAAGACGAACGTCCTGCAGGAGGAAACGCAGTTTAACTTTTTCCCCAGCGTCCTGGTAAATGCCGCGAAGGTAGAGGGCAGTGTGGCGAAGAAGAGCGAAGATGACCTCCTGCCCAAGTCGGAAGAACTCGCGCTAGAAAGTGAGCACAAAGAAAATGGCAGTTATAGTTCTTTAGAGAGGGCGTCTGAGTACAGTCCAAAAATGAACTTCTTTATCGATTCCAGCAACTCAACCGAAGACTCGGAGGACTATAGCGACGACAGCTCAAGCACAGGGGACTCCATTGACACTTTTAACGAGAGCAAAGAGAGAAACGTGTTTTCGCTGAAGAACATTTGCTCTTCCAACCCTCTGAACTATGGATTAAGAGCCAAAAGGAAAGTCCGGTACAGTGATGACTACCTTTATGATGTTGACTCGATCGAAAGTGAAAAGAACAACGAAAAGCGCGAGCAGGTACCTTCTGGTCCGAGGCAGGAAGAGGACGACGACTGGTGCCCTAAAAAGAGAAGAAAATCCTCCCGTAAAGAGCCACCTGTGATAATCAAATACATTATCATCAACAGGTTTAAAGGAGAAAAATGCATGTGTGTCAAGCTGTGCAAGACCGACCCAGCCGCCGTGACCGTAAGTTTAAACGAGAACACTATTAGTGAATATGAAAAGCTGGCTCCGCTTAAGGATTTCTGGCAGAAGAAACAGAGGGAGCACGAAGAAAAGCTTAGACTGCATGCAGCAGATCAACGCAAATTTCATCTTAACGGACAGAATCGACCGTGTAGTTCGAGCCCTCCCAAAAGGAAACACAAGCTTGCGAACAGACTTAGAATTCAGAGAATTCAAGCTGTGCTGCAATCACCACACAAGCAGGGCTTCGCTTACTCTGATCTGAGGCAGGATTCGGGCTCTAAAGAGCAGACAACTCCCGCGGCACAAGCTTCACCAGTATCAGACCCGAGTTGTTCAAGTGCATTAAACCCAAATGACATCCTACACACTGTTACCCCAAAGAGCAGATCAGAGGAGAGAGAGGAGAGGAGAATAGGGAACAAAACGGGACGAATCCGCAAGTTTAAAAGCGAAGCGAGGCTCCGACTTGAGAAGATGAAGAAATTCGAGGAGAACAGAGAAAGCCAGACAAACACGACCGATGCTGGTGCTGTGACAGAAAATAAGGACACCGTAGGGGGTGGAAATGAAACGGAGATCAACCCCGCTGCACACAGTCCTCCGAGTCAAACAGCTGAGGCCGCTGAAAAAATAGTTTTCATTTCCGACACCTGCTCCTACAACAAAGCTACATCGTCTGATGACGTGGCCACAGGTATGTCTGTTATCCCTGGAGGCTATTTACAGACATTGTTGGAAGCCTCGGACTCCTTGAGTGGTTCTGGAGCCTCCTTTTTTCCTCAGCAGAACCCCAGGCAGCAATCCCTAGGTCTCTCTCTGGAAGAGCAGCAGTTTGCTAGTCTTCAGCTAGCCCAAAGCTGTGTACTCTCCCCGCCGTCTGAATCAGAGCTCCAGCAGTCTCCTCAGAACTGCCCCAGTATCAGCCAAATGTGGCACACCCAGCTTGACCCGAATCAGCAATTCACGGCGGATATCCCTGAGACAACTGTCTTGCCAAACAACTTCCCTAACACCATGCCTTTGCCGATCCCGGAGAACCTCGCCGTTCCCGGGTACGCTCAGCTGGGACTTGATAACAACAGGATTCTTTATGAAAAAAACTACATGCCTGAGCCGGCGCAGCCGCCCGATTCGAATTTCCAAGCGTGCCAGGTTCCCGGTATGGAAAGCCAGGTACAGTTTCAAAGAGGGACGCTGCACAGCGACAACGGAAGGCTCATCAGTTTCGACTCGGTTGGCTCGTTGTCAGCCGCGTCCAGCAATTACAGCTCCCTAAGTCTTAAGTCGTGTGAGAAAGATAGCGAGAACGACGTGAACGAGAACTTTCTGGCACACTGTAGTCCCAAACTGGTGATTCAGCAGAGCATTGAAGCAATCACTCCGCTCAGGGAGTCAACGGACTTGCTAGACATCTCCAACTTCACTCCTGATAAATTCAGACACGCGTCGCTGTCCGAGCTCTCGCCTCCTGAAACACCGAACTTGTCCCCGCAGGTTCCGTGGCGGGAGCTGAAGAGATTGGGCAATCCAAAGGTTATCCAGAATGGGTCTGAGATCGCACTGGACGGGACTCAAGAGGTGAAATGGAATTGCAACACGATCGAGCACCAAGATCACCTGGCCGGATTTGCAGTGGATAATCACAAGTATCAGTTGCACGATTCTAATAGTGACAACCTCGTGAGCCTGGAAACGAAATCCCGGAAGGAAAGCGATTTGGATGATCAAGGGGCGGACACGATCGGTGGCAAAAAAGGCTCGAAGAAGAAAAGTAGCAGCAAGCAAACGTCCGGACAAAATGCTAAAAAAAGCAAAGCGACCAAACCAAAAGCCGCCGCCAAGGGAGAGAAGGTCAAGACCCCGCGACAGAATTCCCGCGCATCCAAGAAGCTGAAAGCCTTGCTGGATGAAAAGACTAAAGGCCAGCTTGGGGTTTCAAAGTGCACGACACACCAGCTGACAGACAGCAGCTCTGAGGACTGGCCAGGAATGGGCTGGTCAGAGGCCAACAGTTACACGGATGACCAGCGAGAGTTTGAAGAGCCGTCCAACATCCTTTCTAACATCGTGTCGGGGATGGCTGAAGTGCAGCGTTTCATGATGACCTCAATCGAGCCAATATGGGGTCCTGCAACAGACATCTGTTTACCCTCGGAGGCGAATAGTCTAAAGTTGAAGACTCTCAAAATCCTTGCGGGTACCTCATCCGAGCCCCGGAAAAAGGGGGGCGCGTCCGCGGAAGGCACCAAAGGCAAGAAAGGCGGGGGGAAATGTGGGAAAAATCAAGCAAAGTTCAATGCCTCCCATCCACTTTTCCCCCAGCTAGCTCTGGGCTGTAACATGTTCGATAAGTCCAACCTTGGGGTACCAGGCATCAACGGACCCGCGCACAAAAAAATGTACCGCCACAAAACCAGCGCGAAATTCCCTCGGATCGAAAACCTTAAAGGCAAGAGGACTGACCCGAATAAGGACATAGCATTGATGACCTCCTTTGAGAAACTGAGGTAATATTTTGTAACTAGCTGCTGATGCACGTTCCTCACTTTCCCCCACCCCACACCTCTTTCTGAGCCCTCAATCCCTGGCATACCTGCACTGACTCAAAAAGCCAGAGATGCATGGAAATGTCCCCAGTACCCACACTCTCTACCCCCCCACACCCCCCCCCAACCAACCCTCCTTATTTGGGCCCTTTGAAGAAGATCTAGATATCTTGCATGAGAAACTATATGTACTTACAAACTACCTATTGAGTGATTGTGCAAGGCTTGATTGAGATTTTAACCTACCATGGCTGCATTTTCTTCATGCTTTTTGCTAATTTGTTTCCTTAGTAGTTGTTTTGGTTCTTTTTTGTCTGGAGTTAAACAAAAACCCTTCATAAATGCAATGTGTCCTCTGGGGAGGCTTCTTTTTTTTTAAGTGAAATTTGCTACTCTTAACTGTGTGTTATACTTCTTTGTTTGAATCGTAGCTAATTGGAGGAAAAAAAAAAAGAGAAAATTCTGTTGTGTAAAGTAAACGCCCTTATTCTATTTTGTATGCAAAACAGGATGACCTCGTCTTGCTCTCTCCCTTGTACTGCCTGACTTTTTTCTTTTCTTTTCAATTTGAAATGCTCATCCTGCTATCTCGGATAAGCGACATCCTTTGTATCCCCTAAAAAAACAAAAAACAAAAATAGCACATATTGGGACCATTTTGTATCGAAGACATATCAGATTAACATTTTGTCCTATTTTTCTTACCGATGGCATGGAATTATAATTTTATTCTTATGCTTTTACGATGCTTTTACAGGAGTATTACTGGAACTTATCTTAGAGGGGACATTTCTAAGCCATGGAAACGCTTTCTTTTTTTTTTCTTTTTTTTTTTTTGTGGGAGGGGTGTCCCTGTACAGAAATGCACTATTTAAACACGAATCCTACAGATCAATGTGCCAAATGTATTATCTGTGGAAAAATTATTATCGTTATCAATCCCGGCCGTTGAATTTGAATTTTTTTTTTTTTTCGCAAGAATTTTGGCCGCACCCTATCAAGACTGTGAGTTAACATTCCAGATTATTCTTTTTTTTTTTTTTTTTTTTTTTTTGTGACCCTGTATTGTGAAGAGCACCTGCAGCTGACAGTGGTACATGGCCACTCGCATAACCAAAACAAGACTGAACTCTTTTTTTCTTTCTTTTTTTTTTTTTTTTTTTTTTTTTTTTCCACTGACTTGCCAAAATCGATTTACCTCAGCATTACGTGTCTTTCGCAAAAATAAAGACAAACTAGGAATGATGAAAAGCACAGAAGAAGATATGGACACTGCCTCTTCTAGGTAGAGAAGGACACCACACTGATATTAACACACGAGGACGGTAATGAACGACATTCAAGGGAATGCACGGCCGTAGTTATTGAAGGGAACGCTTAAGAAATTCAGATAGTTTTCTACACGTCTTTAAAGTGGGTTCAGGAAAGATGAATCGCGACAAATATCTCAAATCGGACCCAACGATTAAAATACTTGGTATTCAGATTTTGCTTAGGAAACTAAATGGCTAACAAACAACAAAGCTAATAAACATTGATTTAGAACGGCTCTTCTGGTCAAACAATACGTTTTCATATGTGATAGAAGATTGTTTTGACGAGGACTTGGTGCTACAGTAGCATAGTGGCTAGCTTTGCTGCTACACAACACCAATGGCCTTAGAGTTAAATCCTGACTTTCTGATTTTTCTACAACATGCAGGTAGGCAGATTGATGACGAATAAATTGCCCCAAGGTCTGAATGGAACCCTGTATATTTTTATTATTTTTGTTGGGAAAAACACACTGTTTTATATTCTACAAAGCTGAAATATATAGCAAGACTTGGTTAAATATATTTGAATTTTATTGTCAAATACTTCAGTGGAGGTAAATAGAATCATATAAAAGAGCCATTATTTAGCTGACATGTTTTAGGACATGCTTTTTTCGCCCCCTTATTGGTTGGTGGTGTTTATTGAAGATCTACTACTATTACAATCTACTACTATAGTATTTGATGTGAGACATTTAATATAAGGCAACCAATATATTTGAAATCCAGATGTGAAGTATAGACTTTGAAATGTAATTTAAAGGGGGAAAAAAAAGATTATTGTAGGAATTACAGCCATTCTTCCATTTTAACGCTGTAGGCAAAATAATTTACATCATGAAACGGAATTGTCTTTATCGCAGCTCCCGTCAGTTGCTGCTTGTTTGCGTTTTCAGTAAATGGAAAGCATTCTCACTCGGGCTGAGGTCCGATGGTTTAAGAACATTTACTTTTGTTATAAAAAAAAAAAGTTTCTCGAGATCGCAGTACATTTTGGGTCTTTATTCGTCTTTCTACTGAATCTAAAGCAGAAATAATAGCTCTGTACACTTCATCACCGATAAACAACAGTGACCCAGTTCCACTGGCAGCAATCCGTGCCCATGCCATAACAGTGCCTCCATGTTTGACAGATGAAATGGTGCCCTTGAGGCCTTCCATTCTTTCCTCGTCTTTCCTATTAATCGCCGCTTTTATCTGGCCGAAGAATCCCATTCCAGAACTTTCTAGTGAAGGCTAATCTGAACTTTCGGTGTTGCTTCAACGTTACTTTTGACCAAAATTGGAATGAACTGACATGGAGAGGAAATAACATTAAAACGACTGAATGAATTAACTGGTGGGCCTGGAAATAAATGGCTGTAATTCATAAGCGGCTACACTGTTTAATATATAATACAATATTTTGCAAAATTGCCTTGAGATCTACATAAACAAACCCATAAGTACTGTGTGGATCTTAAATGCCTTACTTCAAATAAGTACCTGGTAGTAGTATAATAGCGTCCTTCTACGATTGTATGTGAATGAGATTATCCTCTACTTTGCATTTAACATATCAATAACACACAATAACTGGTAATGTCAATATCCAGTCTTTATCACCCATATATATTGTACATATATGCACATACACACGCACTCGAGGCATTACAGGTTTTTTTTTTCTTTCCCCAGGTGATTACTGAAGTACAGTGCAGTTACTCCCTGCATGTTGTAAATGTGAATGAAAATATTGTGCAGTCGGTGTGTAACGTGGCTTGGTCTGGAATTTCAGCTGTGAAGGGTTTTTTTTTGTTTGTTTGTTTTGTTTTTTTGCCGTATAAATGCTGAAGACAGGTCACACTTATTAACATCTATGAAGGTCAAGAAATGTTCTCTGCATAGGAGATGCTGCAATTCAGTTTAGCTCCACATATTGTACAAATCGATGGAGTCGCTTTGTTTTTTTCGGGGTCGGTATGGAATCAAACACTGACCTTGAATTTCCCATTTAACATCCATTAGCCACTTTATTAGAAATGCGTGTATTCTTGCTCCTTCGTGAGCTGCTCACGTAATACCGAGAGGTCTGAAAAACACATTTGTGACGCATTCTCTTGTAATATTTGAATATTAACAAAAAGAGTTAATATTTGAATGTATTGCAGTGCTATAACCTGATTGGCCAAGGAACGTTGCTGGTGAATAAATGTGCATGTATTTATTTGATTTAAAAAAAAAAAAAGAATATTATAGAAGATATTTAGAAGGACAATTGACGTGGAAAATGCCTTAATGATTATGTGTATGTTCACTCATTACTTTTTTCATCTTTTTTTTTTTTTACTCTCCTTTTCCCTCTCTTCATTCTGTTTAGCATGACATAATTAAGGACTCTGGTGGTAGAAAAAAAAAAGAAAAAAAGAAAGAAAACTGCACATGGGCGGTCGTGCCCTCTTGCCTGCCTTCTTTCATTTCTGCCTATTTTCAGTTGAATGTACTTCTGAGATTTACAGTGCGCCACTGTTAAGCTGCCTCTTCTTACTGGTGCTGAGAAAGCAAACGTTCTCCTCCCTGACATATGACTATATCTAAACGTATAGTTATAAAAGCGAAGGAAACCCCGAATCCTCTCTTTTTTGAATGTACAATGTATGCTTATGTTTGATGTATCCACACCACGAATTATTTGACGTTAATTGGATTACTTTTGAAAAGAATACTGAGCTTTATAAATATTGTCTAGAGCCGAGAGTAGAGGGATTCTTAACCAACTCTTGACACAACAACAAAAAAACAAAAAAAAAAAAAAAACAAAACACTGTATATTTTTCTCTGTGCCAATTTGTAAGATATTTTGTAAGTGTATATTTTTCCTAGAAAGTGCTGTGAAGTATTAGTATGTGTGAGTAACCTTTTTTGTGCCTATGCAGGCAGTGAAAAGGATGGATAATAAAGATTTTTCTGGTTTTAAAAACCAAAATATCAAGTAATCTAAAAAAAAAAAAAAAAAAAAAAAAAAAAAGAAAAAAAAAAAAAAAAAAAGGGAAAAAAAGAAAAAAAAGATTTTTGTTGGGAGTTTTGTACAACGAA
The DNA here is from genome assembly GCA_030449085.1 of Kryptopterus vitreolus. Taxonomy (NCBI): domain Eukaryota; kingdom Metazoa; phylum Chordata; class Actinopteri; order Siluriformes; family Siluridae; genus Kryptopterus; species Kryptopterus vitreolus. Next base: position 4,903,299 of record JACRUU010000005.1, on the reverse strand, counting down.
ATTGACCTTGTTGTGGGAGTTTTGTGTTATTGTGAAAAACACAAATGCATAAACTGAAAGAAAAATTGAAGACAAAATCTAATTTGTGAACTACTTGCTGTTTTATAGATTTTTTCCATGTAAATTATTCTAGTATTTTTTGGTTTATGTTGTAACCGGTGCAAAAGTTTTAAATATTTGTGAACCCGCCTGTATGGTGACAATGTAATATTGGTAACTTGCTGAGTTTTGTAATAATGTTTATGGAGTAAATATACAAATTAAAATGAGATTTTGAATGCTGCTTTTGGAAATTGTCACACTTTGTCCTGTCACTTTTGTTTATTTGTTTTTTTTTTTGTTTGTTTTTTTTTTGTTTGTTTTTTTTAGCTCCCTGGGTTGTTTGACTTGTAGATGTGAACCACGGAAGTTCACATTCTGTTCTTCATCATAGGCCTACTGAACATTTGTTACGTGGGTGCAGTAAATGACTTTTTTTTCCTCCTTGTTTGCAGCATTAAGAATTTAATAGGCATTTCTTTTTTCTTTTTTTTTTCAGAACGCTTCCATTCTGGTCATTTAACGCAATTTGTAACTTCTCAGGTCAACATCTGTCTTTAAATTGAAAAGCTGAAAACAACTTTTTTGTGTATAAAATCATTGTGTGGGCTGGTCACGAATTACTTTTTTTTTCTAACAGCGGATGAAATAATTTACCTTCTTTATTAGTAAAAAAAAAAAAAAAACTAATTAATCCGAATAGTGTTTCTTTTATCTACATGATTCACCATATGCTTGTTTTTTTTTTTTTTTTTTTTTTTTTTTTTTTTTTATAGATTCGCAACTATTTGATAACTAGTATGGCTCAAGTATGGTGTAGCTGTAACTCATAATACAGTCTAAGCAGCCTTAATATGTCCAATGGCGTTCTAATATACATTGTGGTTTATTAGAAATACAATTGATATAAGTATGTTTGATAATAATAATGATATTAATAGTAATTATTAATAATAGGAATTACAATGTGACATTTTGATATTTTTCTTAAAGGTCTGTCCGATTGGACGTTGTTTAAAAGTTTGGGACTTGCTGCACTTAGATTAAGATCTGGGCTTGAAATAAAGAAATATAATAATAATAATAATAATAATAACTCATTACATTTATATAGCGCAAATAGCTTAAAGCTCTTTACATTATGACAGGATGATCTCCTCATCTACCTGGATGGCAGCCATAGCACACCTGAGCGCCCACCACACACCGGCTTACGGATGGAAAGGAGGCAGAATGATGAAGCCAATCGGTAGATATGGTGGACGGTTAGGAGGCCGTGATGGTTGAATTTGGCCGGGATGTCGAGGACACGCCCTCTACGCCCTTTTTCGAAAGACATCCTGGGATTGTTTTAATGACCGCAGAGACCTCTGTTTAACGTCTCGTCCGAAAGACGGTGCCGTTGTCACTATACTGGGGTGCTTGGACCCACACAGACAACAGGGTAAGCGCCCCCTGCTGGCCCCCACTAACACCTCATCCAGCAGCAACCTAGATATCCCCCACGAAGTCATCAATCCAGGTACTAACCAGCCTCATCCTTGCATAGCTTCAGTGGGCAACCAGTATTGGGCTACAATGAACCATTGTAAATATACAAGATAAACAATTAAAGTCTCCTCCAGCTTGAACCGAAAACCCAAAGCTCAGACTTCCTAGAATGGCTGTGTGTTGGTTCCTTATCCTAAGCCCGGACTATTTCTCTAAACAATGAGATTTAACCCCATGTTTGCTTAATGTCCTCCCTATTATACTTTCTTACTCATTAAACTAGTTTTTTTGGTCCACAGCATGTAATGCAATTTCTACCACCAGGCCTGGAACAACGGCTGGATTTAACTACGCAAATAGGTAAGTCCTCCATTAGATAGCGTTTCAGTTGGTAAGAATATCGATGAATTATGTCCATCGTCCAGGAAGAAATGTGGTCAAAGATTACTAAAAAGCTTTGGTGAAATCGAATCAAACTGTAAAAAACTATATTGGGACTCACCGCTATGCGTAATGTGGTGCAAAGAGAACTTAAAGCGCTGTGCACCCTTAGGACAGCCTCTTATCAATAAGTCTAATTGAAAAGAAAAAGACCAAAATGTATTAATTTACCAGAGAGAATTAAAGTGTTACTCTACAGCAAAGGAATTGCAGGTTAATGAGGCTAAATGTACTGTGTTAGAGAAATAATGGACCCAATCAGTGTACGAGAAGAGGCAGATGAAGTGATAAACCCATCATGAATAGTGCTTACTGTACAGTATAAGCAGCGATTTCAGATCTGGAGTTGCTTTAGGTGTGGGTTTTAGCAGGGGTTATGTGTTTAGCTGACCGCCTGAACATACCGAATTTCTAGGTTTCGGATCACCCCCCCCCCCCCCCCCCCCCCCCCCCCCCCCCCCCCCCCCCTTCTCCAAACGATTGCCTGGGCATATTCTAAGATGGCAGTGCCAGGATTAATCAAAGCTCAGATAGTGAAAAAAGAGTGGTTCACAGGGAGCATGAGACATCATTTTCACACATGGATAAGTCATCACAGAACCCAGACCTTAACTTCACTTCGAATCTTTGCTGCATTCGGTGGTCTGACGCGTACAGTATCTCGTGAAGAAATTCATGCCACTCCGGACAAATAGAAATGTAAGTAAGCTTACGGAATGGCAGAATATTTCGATTGTATGACATCTCAGACGCATCCGATAATCAAAACCCTTTAGAAATACCAGTGTAGTGTAACCTAGCACAAAATGTGACTCGTTGAATTCCTTATCTAAATATTCCTTATATGGGCACAGTGGCCTCACACTTCCAGGATCCGGGTTCGATTCCCGTCTCGGTCATGTGTTTGTGGAGTTTGCATGTTCTCCCCGTGCCTCAGGGTTTTTCTTCTCCGGGTTCTCAAACCCCCCCCCCCCCCCCCCCCATTCCCTTGGTCCAAAAACATGCACGGTAGGTTGATTAGCACCTTGGGAAATTGTCCCTAGGGTATGAATGTGTGTGAATGTGATTGTGTGTGTGCCCTGCAATGTGTTGGCATTCGATCCAGGGTGTATCCTGCCTTAATGCCCATAGACGCCTGAGATAGGCACAGACTCCCCGTGACACGAGGGAAGATCGGATAATTTTTCTAAAGCGGATAAGAAGCGGTAGAAGATGAATGAATGAATGAATATTCCTTATATAAATAAATAAATGCTACAAACGTGCTCAAATCGACAGCTTGCGTTTACAGTCGGTGCGTTTACATGCAGCATTGGGAAATAAAAATACCCAAATGAAGTTGTAACTGGTTTGGGAGAGGTGGGATAAACCTTCGGTTTTAACATTTGGTTAAAACGGTTACATCTAGTCAGTGTTGGGGAGAACTAGTTACTTGTAACATTCATTCATTCATTCGTCTTCTCCCGCTATATCTGATCTTCCCTCGGGTCACGGGGAGTCTGTGCCTATCTCAGGCATCTTTTGGCATTAAGGCAGGATACACCCTGGATGGAATTCCAACCCAACACAGGACACACACACATTCACATTCATACACTAGGGACATTTTTCCAAGGTGACAATCAACCTACCGTGCATGTTTTTGTACCGGGAGGAAAAGGGGAAACCGGAGAACCCGGAGAAAAAAAAAACCCCTGAGGCAAGGGGAGAACATGCAAACTACATACACACATGGCCGAGACAGGAATCGAACCCCGACCCTGGAGGTGTGAGGCGAACGTGCCAAACACTAAGCCACTGTGCCCTATTAGGTAATTTAATTACAATAGAAATGTATACATTTCAAAGTAACCTTCCCAATACTGGTAAAGACCTACTTGGTTCTCTGTAGTCTCAGGAAAGGTCTACGCTAATTTATGTTCTGGACCAGCTGATTTGAATCCCCGTATATTTTTGAGTGGCCCAGCGAACTTGACCTCATAGTACATAAAGATAGCAATTCACAGACACAACCCTGAAATACGGGAGGATCTGTTCAAGAAGTGAAGCGGTTTACAATAATAGAATTATAATATAGCATGCTTCTGTGATTGCAGGTCTTTCACTGAGAGCCTGCAGCCATTACCAAAATGGGGACCATGATCGTGATAACTCAATATTAAGTGCTAATAGATAATATTGCTAATAGATGCCTCATGGGTAGGGAATCACCATGACCCATGTTAGTGGTACTGTCGATGATAATGACTAATGATCATTTAAAAGTCACCTAAAGCTCCCAAGACTTTTTTTTTGTAAATCAATTTTGCATACTCACATTATACTGTGCAAGTGTGTGTGTACATGATATGATTTATGGATGAGTCATGCTTGTGTATTAGGATGTGCATATTTACAACTAGTGGGGTTTAGTGGTTAGCACGTTCACCTCACACCACCAGGGTCCAGGTTCGATTCCCATCTCGGCCATGTGTGTGTGGAGTTTGCACGTTCTCCCTGTGCCTGAGGGGGTTTTCCTCCGGGTTCTCCGGTTTCCTCCCGGTCCAAAAACATGCACGGTAGGTTGAATGGCACCTTGGAAAAATTGTCCCTAGTGTGTGTGTGTGTGTGTGCCTTGCGATGGGTTGGCATTCCATCCATGGTGTATCCTGCCTTAATTCCCATAGACGCTTGAGATAGACACAGACTCCCCGTGACCCGAGGGAAGATCGGATAAATCGGTAGAATGAATGAATGAATGAATGAATGAATTATAGTTTTCCAAAGTTTTATTCCCAATGATTGAGCCAGCAGCAGTGATGGTGAGAACAAAAACATTCTGAGACAAACCATTAGAGGAACCAGACAAAACTCTCTGTGACACCCAGTATCCATTCATTATAGTTTAAATGTTGTTGAGGTTATCTACTGTTTACTAATGTCGTCTCTTCTATACTATATGTGACTGATAAGTGTCTGATCTGGTATTACTTAATCTACTATAAACAAACTATTGATCATGTGTGCACACAACCTAAAGCACTTTATAAGGAACATATGCAAACCTACGTATAATTATAAATGTCGGGCAATTGCCATCCCAGTCACATAATCACAAACGCCTTTATGCTTAAATTTATTAAAAGATTGATCATTGACTCCATTATGTATTCAGAGAAATGAATACATATTCGGTTACATTGCTAATATCTACATAGGGTTTTTGGTTATGTGATAAAAAAAAAAAAAACATAATTTGCTCATTTGTTTTTATTTAGAAATTGTGTATAGGACAAATTGGTTGTAATTATGAAAGTATTAAGTAGTCTGGTAAGAAACTGGAGACGCCAGAAATAAGCCTAATGAATAAATCACCAAACGTTCATGTACTGATTTTCAGATCAATCTTTGGTCGCCCTTTTGGTTGGCACCTTTCCTTTTAAATAGTTTATACTGTGTAGCTCTAGGTTAGAGATTCCCAAATTAGGGGCTGCAAGGCAAAGATGGCCTGTGACATCTTTTGATAATTTCATTTATGATTTATAGCTTAATATAACATTATGTAGGGCACGGTGGCTTTAGCACGTTCGTCTCACACCGCCAGGGTCCGGGTTCGATTCCCGTCTCCGCCATGTGTGTGGAGTTTGCATGTTCTTCCTGTGCCTCAGGGGGTTTTCTCCGGGTTCTCCGGTTTCCCTCCAGTCCAAAAACATGCACGTTAAGTTGATTGGCACCTTGGAAAATTGTCCCTAGTGTGTGATTGTGAGTGTGTGTGTTTATGTGTGTGTGTGACATATGGTCGTATACCTCATAGCCTGCTTAGTCGCATTAGGCATTCAATTCTGTCATACTGTAAATAGGATGTTGTATGTTATACTAGTTTGTACACTGGTGTCACAATTAATCACATTTATTATGGTTTAAAAAGACTTCCGTAGAAGTTGATGTATCAACATTTTACTCACGCAAAAGTATAAAAGTACTGGTTTCAAAACTACTTAAAGTATAAAAGTAAAGGGAAAGTGAAAAAATCCCATTTAGGAAAAAGAGAAAACACCAGTTTGATAAACGAGCCAGTAGTGGAGAAATAACCACTTTTAGAAATATATATATATATATATTTTTTGAGTAACGACCCCAACACTGTTTATGTCTTTAATGGAGTGTGACGTGATTTGTGTCGTGTGCAGGTGCGATGGGTCGCGTACAAACCAACAGGGTGTCGGAATGGTATATGTTTATATCTCATCCAACCACAATCACATTCACTCTATCCGGATGACGCCGTTTATCTGGATAAGTTTTTTTTATATTTTTTTAATGATGACAAACCGAATTGAAATAGGAGTAACGAGGCTGTTGTGAAAAAAGTACAGATAATTGTGTGAAAATAGAAGCAGGAGCAGAAGTAAAAAGTCGGCTGAAAAACAATTACTCCAGTGAAGTATAGATACCCCAAATTTCTTACTTACTATGTACTATCAGTGTTGGGAAAGTTAATTTGGTTACAGATTAAGTTACAGATTACAAATGACCCTATTCAGTAGTAGTAATAAGTAGTGTAACTTTTCATTCATTCATTCATTCGTTCATTCATTCATCTTCTACATTCATACCGCTATATCCGATCTGATGACGAGTTTTAGTCGCATGATATGGTTAATGGAAACACTGTCATTTCACTGAAATATCGCAAAAGTTTAACGCAAATTTATAATGGAAACATACCTACTATTTATACATTCCGTACCCCTAGACATTTTTTAAATGTAAAATTGTATTGATTAATGACAGAGAGAAGGGGGCACGGTGGCTTAGTGATTTGCACGTTCGCCTCACAACTCCAGGGTCAGGTGTTCGAGTCCCGCCTCGGCCTTGTGTGTGTGGAGATTGCATAACCCCCCCATCACCCCAGCCCCGGTGCCTAAGGGGGTTTTCTCCTTGTTCTACCCGGTTTCCCCCCTGGTTTAAAAACATGCAGGTTGATTGGCACCTTGGAAAAAATTGTCCCTAGTGTGTGAATGTGCGTGTGAGTGTATGTGCCCTGCGATCGTGCCTTGATGCCCCAAGACGCCTAAAACAGGCACAGGCTCCCCGTGACCTGAGGGAAGATCGGATAAAGCGGTAGAAGATGAATGAATGAATGAATTACAGAGACATGATTTCTACCGTTTTCCCCTAAATATTATGAAATGACATTTTAATATATAAAAAAAGAACTTTAATATATAATAGATTAGTCTAATGCAACATTTATTTGTTTTTAATCAAGTTCTTTGATCCTTTATTTTAAAAAAACAAACAAACCCATACCCCCCCAGCTCTGTTTGACGTGAAAGTACACTATGACGTCACATCCACGGGTCCGAGCACTGTTTCGACAAGTAGGCTGTCATCGGGACTCATGTCTTTCACAAGCTTTCCCATCATCCCCCTCAAACCGGAAACGGAAATTTGTGTGCAGATAACGGATGGTCTGATGTGCGAGAAAATAGATTTGTAATGCCGGAAAAAAGAGCACAGATATATTTTGTTTAAGTCCAGTTTAAACAGCGCGGATTCCACATTAATATCGCAGTAACGCCGTTAAAAGACTTTTATTCCCCGGATTTGGCTTTTTGTTGTTTGTGCTCTCTACCGAGGTGTAGCTCGTGTTCGGCTAACGTCGCTAGCTGGCTCGTCGGAGAGAATACGCAGTTTGAGGCCACGATATTAAATCTGTCCTTATTCCTGTTCGTTATTGTTGTGTTTATCCGCGGACTGACGCGATGGTGTCTACACTATAATTCCTGCACTATTTGCGGATTGTAGGGGATCCTTAGCGTTTTCCAGCCCGTAAACCTGTCGGAAGTGAGAAGGCCTCTGACTAGCTAACTAGCATATAGCTCATTCCGAAGGAAACGAGATTTGGTCGGGCAAACAAAGGTAAGAAACGGGTTTTTCTTTAAATATATCCCAACAATATTGCTCATTTGCTTTAATGACATTGTGTATTTATTTGTGTTTCACTATTTGTATTAGTATTGTTATTTCTATATGACCAAACTGGGCTATTAGCCGAGTGGTTATCATTGACATAACTTATTAGGTAACCCTAATAACAATGGCACATTCCCCCCAACCACCGATAAATACGCCTACGTGGTGTCTCTGCTAATATGAATGACTGAACCTTTTCATTATAATTCTGGATTTGATCATGTAAAGCTCCCTATTGTTAGGTGTTTAATATTCGTTTATGACGTGTGTTTGGGGGGGGGGGTGGTGGTGATCGTTAGCTGCTTTAATTGGATCATCGGTTTTGTAGGACGGTGGTGTAGTTCATTATGTGGCGCTTGGTTAGGGCGATCCAGTCTGGTTTTGTTGTCGTGTTGGCCTCCTTTTCCTGGTGCCATTTTGTTTCAATTTCTTCTGTCAGGGTCCATCTTTAAGGCCAGCTCGGGAGAAACGTAGTAGCCGGTTATAAACGGTCGCATAAGGTTCGAAACGCAGCCGCTAAACACACAGGGTGAGCTGGCCAAATTGGTAAACCGGCATATTATCATCATCGTTAGAATTATTGCACAATTCGCACTATTATTTATAGGTTAAAAAAAGACATTTATTACCACATGTAATCTGATGTCTATGCATTCAATTAAATGTTTATAACGTACTTATTCGCGTTTAGATCACTTATTCCATGTGCTTCTGGACTTTGAGTGATTTGCACTCATTTATGGGTGCTTAGGTTTCAATGTAGATTTGTGCTATTGCTACATCTGCAAAAAAAATATATTGTGCAAATACTTTGTATACTATTGTTTATTTTGTCTTTTGGCTGTTCCTGTCTTGCCAGGCGGTGCCGACTTTCTCCTCCTGGGTCTGCAATGGAGGGTTCAGACAATTCCGATCAAGGCAGTAACGAACAGGCCGATTCGCAACGCAGGCAACAGCAGGATCGCCTTAACCGGGAAGAGGCTTTTTACCAGTTTGTTAATAATCTGAGTGAGGAGGACTACAGGCTAATGAGAGACAACAATCTTTTTGGCACACCAGGTAACTGCTGTTCCTCTTTGCCGTTTTCTTATTTCTGTTTTTGTGTGTGTGTGTGTGTGTGTGTGTGTGTGTGTGTGTGTGTTTCTGATTATTTCTGTTTGGGGGACTCTAAAAATGTTTGGGTCTCTGCAAATATTTATCCATTGCTGTTCGGTCTTACTACATGACCTTTTTCCACCCAGATCATTTGCTTTTTCTTATTTCTTCAGTAGAGGTTTCCATTAAATTGTTTTAAGTCGGCCTTATGATGAACACGTTGGACACAGAGAATAACCTTCCACAGTGTAAACTGTACAAATTAAGGCTGAAAGTGTTTGTCATCCTGGATTGTGGATTTTGCAATTAATTGTAAAGATTGTTGCGTGAAAATTTTTCTCTGGTTTGTATAGCATTTCTCTCCTAAGAAGTGTATTGGAATTTTTTTTTTTGCTCTAAACAACCACACAATATCACGACCCTTTGAAGACCTCCAATTCATTTCTGTCCCAGGGTAATGGAAAGGAATTGTAGTTTGGAGTGTCCTTTTGCCAAGACACCTGCCAGGCGATGGCATTGAGTGGACACATCTTGTCCTGGTAAGTCTGGTGGTTTTTAGTAATGTCCTGTTCCCAGGTTTTTAGAAACCAGACATTTCGCCCGTTTACGTTACCAGAAAAACGTCGCCTATCCGACTTTGTCTTGACAGATCTAACTTTGGCTGAGGGTTGCGCAAAAGATTTGCCCTGTTTAAAGATTCTTAATGTTTGTTTATTAGTTCAACATAATTTTGGTTTTTGCAAAAGGCTCATCAAAATGGATTCATGTGTACATTTGGGATTCTTCTTTTTCAGTGTCCTACATGTTTGATGCAACAAGGTATCTGGAAATAGGTTCTCCATTTTTTGTGTTTAGAGATAAATTTAGCTGATGAACCTCACAGGTTTTAAAAAAGACCGGGCGTCTTTTTGCTATATTAGTAACATTAATAATACTTTGTAGACCTCAAATGTCTCATTGCTTTAGATAAAAGGTGCACAGGCTCTTGTAAACTTTGCACATGTGGGTCCATATATTTTTTTTGTCTCTTTTTAGTTAAAATTGTAAAACTGTACAGAGCCATTGAGAATCTTGTCACAAAGAAATCGAATATATGTCTAGAATTTATCTTGCCATCATAAGATTGTTGTTTGTAACCATTTTATGCATATTTTTTTTCTTTTTCTAAAAGCCAAGCATTGCATGACTCACTTCATTAATATTGGCAATATAACATTTATTACATAGTGTTGAATATTTTGCCGTTACCTTTATTGCTTCTCATTAAAAGAGGACATTTGTCATTTTAAATCTCACTGGATAGTGTTCAGTCGTTTGTCCTTTGTTTTTCTCTTTTGTAAACCGTTTCTGTCCCTGGTCGTGGAAAATGTGTACTCACACTTTGCATTGATTTCAGTTGCATTGAGAAACTAATTGATGCAATTTATCCTTCTCTTAGAGGAAACCAGACAGGGGGAATCTGGTTTACATTTGTCTAAATGAATAGTTTATAAAGCATCAAAAGGACATGTTTCAATGCATTGTTACTGTATTGTGGTTTTTAGTGGAGATTAATTGGTAGTACACCCCCCCCCCTCTATGGTCTATGGTTTTTTAATTTGCTCAAATAGCACTAACGTATCAACTAAAGCTAGAAGCCTCCTGAAATGGTCAATACTATCGAGTTTCTTCCCCTCTGATATTTGCTATTCTCTCAAGACCTCTTCATTGTAGATTTTAAGCACATCTGGAAATGTATTCTATCAGCAAGCAGGTACAGCAGTCTGCCACGCTAATTTATTCTTTTTAATTATTATTGTTGTTTCGATTTTCTTTCACTGTATAATTCTCACTGTTTTCCTACACTTTATTTCATTATTTAATATAGCAAGTTTATGGGCTAGTGATCATCACAAATGTTTTTACAAAATGAGTATACCATATTTAGCTATTTTCTGTTGTCACAGATTTCTAAATAAAGCACTGTTTTTTCTTGTGATGTTCATTTATTTCCCTATTTTCATATAGATGTCTTTGTTCTTGCCTCAAGTCACTGAATAACGCGATGCTAAAAGCCCTCATCCATCCTCCAACAGCCATACACGTGGTTCTAAACCACAGAGAGAGCAGAAGACAGATAATTTTAACCATTAATTTATTTTATTTTATTTGCAAACTTTTTTTTTAGGTGAAATTACAGAGGAAGAGTTGTTGAACCGCCTTCATCAAATTAGTAATGGTCCCGAACAGCAGCAGCCACATAGTAGCAGCAGCAGCAGCAGCAGCAGCAGTACTACTACCACCAACAGTTCTGAAGTCAGTAGAGGGGAGCCCAGAGGTATGATTTCAATATAGTCCTATGATTCAAATGTACACAATAAGGTCAGATATTGTGATTGCTATTTATTAGAGAATTTGATCACAACAAGATCTACACCTCTCCCCCCCCCCTTGTAGTCCCAGGTTCAGAGGGTGAGGGTACTGAAGATGCTTCTAATGGGGACACGCTCCTGGACTGGCTCAACACTGTACGTCAAACTGGCAACACCACAAGGAGCGGGCACCGGGGCAACCAGTCGTGGCGGGCAGTGAGCCGGACCAATCCCAGCAGCGGAGACTTCCGCTTCAGCCTGGAGATTAACATCAATCGCAACATAGCCGAGCAGCAAACACAGACTGACGCCGATCGGCCAGAGGCAGACCAAAGCCGTACTGACGACTCCATAGAGGAACCCGAGGCACCCATGGAGGCGGCAGAAGTGGTTGAAGAGCCAGTGGTAGAAGAGATGGCTGTTATAGTTGAACCCGAGCTTCCTGCACCTACTAGCCCAGCTGTAACTCGGCCGGCCAGTCCACAAAATCAGCAGCCCCCACCTCCTCCGAGTCCTCCTCAAGTAGAGCGCCCGAGTAGAGGTCAGATTCGAGCTCGTAGCCCGAGCCCAGAACAACGCCGAACCAGGGCACGAACAGCTAGGAGTCATTTAGCTGTAAGCCTGGACCAGTTAGATGGGCTTCCGCAGTCTCGTCACGGACTGCCCGCTCGAAGTCCGGATCCTGTCCCCGAAGTTCATGTCGATGGCAGCTCCAGGACACGGCTACATGTTCTATCTAGGCAGAATATACAGTTAGAAAGCGAGGATACTCTAGCATCTACAGAGCCCCAGGCAGCACCCCAACCCCATCAGGACAGTGAAACGCCTTCAGGTGAAGCGGGTGCGTCTGGCCGACGTCCCCCAACAATAATGCTGGACTTGCAGGTGCGTCGGGTGCGACCAGGTGAGTACCGAGAGAGAGACAGCATTGCTAATCGTACCCGTTCACGATCACAGACCTCCAACAACACATTCTTGTATGAAACAGAGCGTGGAGGCTTTCGAAGGACCTTTTCACGATCGGAGAGGGCCGGCGTGAGGACGTACGTCAGCACTATCCGCATTCCTATCAGGAGGATCTCGGACGCCGGGCTCGGCGAGGCCACATCTATGGCTTTGCAGTCCATGATCCGGCAGATCATGACCGGCTTTGGTGAACTCAGCTACTTTATGGACTCTGACTCGGACTCCACGGACTCGAGCCGCGGCTCCAATCCGGCGGCAGACCTCGCCGACGCTCTGGGAAATCCAGACGCTGGAAGTCCGTCTACTGTTCCTGAGCCGTCACCCGGGGCAGGAGGCTCGAATCCTAGTGGTTCAGAAGCCCAGCCTGAAGAAAGGGAGGATAGTGCTGCGGGTCTGAGAGAGAGCAGGGCAAGGCAACGTGCTCCCATCAGCCTGGAGGAGTCCGGCTCTTTGCCCTTTCTGCGACTTGCACATTTCTTCTTGCTTAACGATGACGACGACGATCAGCCCAGGGGCCTCACCAAGGAGCAAATCGATAACCTCTCCATGCGCAATTTTGGCGAGAGCGACGCTCTCAAGACCTGTAGTGTCTGCATTACAGAGTATGCTGAAGGCAACAAGCTTCGTAAACTTCCCTGCTCACACGAGTACCACGTGCATTGTATTGACCGTTGGCTTTCGGAGAATTCCACTTGCCCCATTTGCCGCAGGGCAGTCCTCGTTACTGCCAACAGAGAGAGTGTTGTCTAGACACTTACCACACTTCATACTATTCTTTCGCCTTACTATAAGATTCGGTACCTTGTAACGAATCGTGTCTTATAGACACGGAAAAAACCCTAAAGATATTAAAGCATCAAATTGAAAGGAAAAAAGAAATGTGTAGAATACATTTACAGAGACACTTCACTTCTGCTCGAATCCAGACTTTTACTGCCTGAAGAGGTTCCGGTGAAATAGTAAATGTTATTTATCCAAAATATCTTCGATTCGCTTGCAACAATGTGATTTAAGAATTAAGAACTAATCATTTGTGCTTCTACGTTTAGACCGGGTACAATTTGATTAGATGGACCTCGAGCAATCCGATAGTCGAAAGATATATTTATGTACAATTTATTGCTTTTGGATTATCTAATGAATTGCTTCGAGCCGTTGTAATTACAGTTTGGACACCATTTTAGGTTCTCAAGAAAATACACAATGTTTTGTTTTTTTCTCCTTTATTATATCTAAGTGTAAAAAGATTTAATGCTATTAAATGATCTATAAGTGAGTTTTCAGTTTGGCCAACAAGAACCTTTTTACTTCAGCTAAGAATTGTTTCCTCAAGCATCAATCATGCTTAGTCTATTATATTGTCACTGGGAGTTCTTAAAAATCAATTTTAGCCTTAATTTAATCAGTGTCTGAAATACCTCTCGCTGTTTTTTTTTTTTTTCTTCTCCCCCCCCGGCTATTGTTCTATATTAAAAAAAAATGTTTAGATGCAAGTTTCAAGCCCTATAAACGCAATCATGCTGTATTTACTCCCCGGGCTTTTCATCTTGACGAAGGTCGACTCGAATCGCTTCACATTTCCGAAACAAGGTAAAAGACTTGCCTACATATCACAAACGCTAGTGCAATATTTATAAAAGAAGGATTTGACCTGTATAAACATGATACAGACTGTGAGTTTAATTTGACGAGTTATCTTCTGGAAACAGTTTTTCCTCCATGTCGTCTTCTGTATATTGCAATAGCACTACTCTGTTGTGCCGAACTGAAACACTGAAGGTTATTTCTTCATATTATACAATAGTATGTTTTTAATGTATTTGGTAAATAAAGGTTCTGGTTGAAAAGTACAGAAGAAGATGGATTAAAAAAAAAAACACGACCCTAAAGTTGTCTTAATCCTTCGGAAGTGGAGCCTGTTATACCAAGTATTCTCTGACTGGTCACAGCAGGATTTCATGGTTTTATTTGACTTTTTTGCACTTTTGGCATGCAGACTCCCTTAATGCAGTTACCATATAGTTCCGAATGTTTTATAAATACAAGTTGCATTTTAGTCAAGAGGGTGGGATAGGGTTTTTATTATAATAATACTTTTTTTTAGTATGTATAGTCTTTCAGTTAAAATATTTTGGTCATTTTTATGGCTAACTCACTAAATTTCAGTCTCCACTTAAACTGACATACTGCATAAAAAAAAGAGACTCCCGTTATATCATGTCAGTGTGTTGTGTTAAATGACCCCATAGTGCTTCCTACTTTGGGCACATTCTGAGACCGTGGTGGTGACATTTAATAAATATGAATGTGGGACTCCACGGGTTTATTTATTTATTTTTTTTAAATATGAAATGAATTCTAGTTCTGCACATTGTCAGTATTTTCTCGTGTTCTCTCACCTTGTGTTCAGTTTGCTCTATTATTAACCTGAATGAGTCACGATATGAGCTTCTGAACTTCAGGAAAGTTGTGCGTAGGTGTGCATCTTAATTCAGGAAGGAATTACAGACTTTCAACTTTTAATAGATGTTCCTAAATTGGTTTTGCGAGGATCTGGTTTAATATTGGCCATTCTTTTCATTAACTGGTTCTCTTTATATGTTCTCCCAGAAGCTGAGATTCTGCTGCATCTAGTGTGTATATGGGTTCCTTCAAGTGTGCGTGTGTGTGAGAGAGATATACAGTGTGAAACCAAGAAAGCCTAATTATTTATATAGAATGTGAACCATAACAAACTAACTGCACTATCCTATTTTTATCATAATTAAATAAGTTTGGGTAGTTAAGGATGGGCTTCATTTTGAAGGCTTTTTTTTTATTTTTAATCCGTTCGTATAGAGAGAATGTAAGCTATGGATTGTGTTTGTAAAACCTTCATTTCGCTGACTGACCATCGGTCACTTAATGTTTAACTTTTTGAGTAAACAATATCAGACCCTGTGCATATTACAACGGACATCATGTGTTTTGTATTTATTTATCCAATTATATATTTTCATTTTCGGTGTTCAAGTCAAAGGTAGCTTTTTTTTTTTTTGCCGCAGCACATTAAATGCCATCATTATCTCTTCCATTGTATTTAAACTGTAATGAGACATGATTCAACGGTTGAACACTAAAGGTTCGCTTTCATCCATGAAAATGTAATTTTTTTTTTTTTTTCAAGTCATACAAGATCATTTCATATATGAATCATTTCTTATGATCCTGTTTTAACATTATTATAAATGGCTATTCAGGACTTTTTTTTTATATACCAACACAAACATTTCTAGAAATATTTCTATCAAAGCAAATGATTGCACCAATTAGCCGTAAAAAAAAACCCATGTAGGTTCTGTTTGTGCTGCTAAAAACAGCATGGACTCCACAAAGACCTCTGAAGGTGTGCTGTCATATCTTCTGTCACAGTTGTGAGGTGGCGCCTCTGTTACACAAATGTGTGTGTGCGCGTATGAACGAGAGATGAAAAAAAAAAAGCTCACGGGACTCACGTTGTCTTTATCGTCAAGTTGTTAGGTGGCTTTAAAAATTGTGTGTGCCATGAACAGAGATGAAAAAAAAAAAAGCTCACGGTCACGTTCTTTAAACCATTCCTGAACAGTGTGGCAAGAATTCTCCTTAATGCTGCCGATGGCAATTTTTGTAGCGACGAAGGGGTGAAATCTTTTTAACGTGTTCTATGTAGGTGGTTTGTCAAAGCAACATCCATCTGAATGCCCAGCTTTCACCAGACGGTTTTTATTGACATGCACCCTGTCTTTCACCTGATATCAAAGGGAAAAGTGATTCATCAGATCACTAGTCTTCTTAATTCACTTGTTCACCCTGGTCATGTCGTGGTATCACCAAGCTGCCACTCTGGGGTTCTTGAGCAAGGCTTTCAAAAAAAAAAAAAAGGTGGGCTATGTAAAGAAATAATTACACTGTGCTGTAATATACATGTGAGAAATAAAGGATTCTGATTGACAGTAGGTCAAGATGATTGGGTATAAAAATCTGAAAGACTATCTAGAAATTGTAGAATTTGTGTGAATCCTTTAGAGGGCCGCCAAAAAACTGATGCAAAACATCTTCAAACTTACAATTGCACTTTAAAACTTTAGATTGGAGCATTTTTTTTCATGGATAATACAGAAATCTTTTCTGTATTATTTTATTAATTATATATATATATATATATATATATATATATATATATAATTTTTTTTTTTTACACAGTGTAGTTTACAGAGCTTGACCATTCTGACATACAGGTAAACTATATTTTTTCAATATTTTCCTAAGCTATATTTCCACTGCGGATCCCCTAGCGGCCATCCAAGGAACTGCAGCCCCCCGTTTGAGAACCTAGGCAACACTGCTTTTAAAACGGTCTGTTATATATACATAAAAAACCCCACTGCATGAACACATCAACACCCCCAGAAATCATTTTCAATTCAGTTTTATTCGTGGGGTGCTTCTTACAGTGGGCGTTGTCGCAAAGCAGCAAATAAGAGGCTAGCAAAATATCCCTGAGACACGTTTGAGTATGAGGAAGAAACCATGAGAGGAACCAGACAAAACAACCCATCCTCATCTGGGTTACAGCGAATGTCCATTCATTGTAGTTCCATTGTTGAGTAATAGATGCGTAAATGTGGAACTATTCACGTGACAATCCTTGCGAAAAAAGTTTTCCATGTCGTCTACAGATGCAGTTAAATATACTGGAATGCAGAGAAGAAGGCATGCGTGAACATGGTTTCCAGGCACAAGACATGATGCTACACAGTGGGAAACAAGGACCCATAACACCTTTTTTGGAGATGTGAATCAGACATCAAATTCAAAATGACCTTATTTTGTCCTTAAAATTGTATATATTTCAGTTACCATGTTTTCATTGTGAATACACTGTTTACTGTGTCAACTTCTTTTGGAATCAGTCTCATGCAAGGCCTCATGTAAATTTCGAGCGCATGTTGTCTTAATGCCACTTTTGATTTCTTTTCAAAACACTGTGTTTATTTTTTTTTAATAAACACAGTGTTTATTAAGTTATGAACTGTTTGAATACGTGTGAACAGTGTACAGTCTACTACCAGTTGACTTCTAATATTTCTTTCAAATATTTCCAAAAAAAGTGATACCTACCCGTGTCCACAAAGCCCCGCCCACCCAAAACTGTCCAAACAAACAAAACTGTTTAAAAAAAACACACAAGGATTCTGCATCAGAGATCTTTAATCAAATAGCTTTCTTATTACACTTTTGGTAAGGCTGTGATTTAAGATAAATCCATAAGTGACAAAATTTGTTGCAATATGACCACACGGTGGCAGCATTGTACAAAAATGATCTCCACCGATAATATGTTGATATTTCTTAACAGTATTTCTTAGCATTAAGCAGTGGTTAATAAATGTTGTCGAAAGAACAAGATTTTGATCACCTTATCTTGCTTACAGGCTTACAACTTTTTCTTCATGTGTTCTTCAGTCCAAAGGAAATTTCACGTTTTTGTTTACACTCCCGGGGTACAGTGGTTTAGTGGTTAGCATGTTCTCCCCGTGCATCAGGGGTTTTCTCTGGGTTCTCCGGTTTTCTCCCGGTTCAAAAACATGCACGGTAGGTTGATTGGCACCTTGGTAAAATGAATGTGTGTGAATGTGAGTGTGTGTTTCCTGCGATGGGTTGGCATTCCATCCAGGTTGTATCCTGCCTTTATGCCCATAGACGCCTGAGATAGGTACAGACGGATATAGCGGTAGAAGATGAACGAATGAATGTTTACACTCCCAGCGATTTCATGAATGTAAAAAAAAAGAAAAGGAAAAAAAACAATGTTTTCATGCAATTCAGACGCCGTCTTTACCTTAAATTAGTATTTTGTATACAGAGTGTTGGGGAGTAACTAGTTACATGGAACGGCGTTACGTAATTTAATAACAATATAAATGTAATTCATCACAGTTACTCTGCAAAAAATGTGGAATTAAAGTAGTTCCTTATGAAAATGTTAATCACAAACAAACAGTGTTAAATGTAAACAATCTTCATGTAAAATCAGTGCTTTTAGACGACGGCATGATTTTCAACTGAAACATGCTTTTGATTTGAATGAATGATGACAATCTGCTGCAGTTTCGTTTCAGAAAATAGAACCTGTTTCTTTTTTTCGGGGGTCTGAAAACTTTTTTTTCTTCGAACGTTAACTTAAAGTGCCACCTAGTGGACAAATGTAAAGTAATTAAAAAGTAATCAAATGTAGTCAGATTTCTAAATATATAAAACCTTGTTGCCACTATATATATATATATATATATATATATATATATATATATATATATATATATATATATATATATATATATATATATATATATATATATATATATATATATATATATATATATATCACACACTGTTATTGTTTAATGGGGCACGGTGGCTTAGTGGTTAGCACGTTCGCCTCACACCGCCAGGTTCCGGGTTCGATTCCCGTTTCGGCCATGTGTGTGTGGAGAGTTTGCATGTTCTCCCCATACCTGCCTCAGGGGGTTTTTTTCTCCGGGTTCTCCGGTTTCCTCCCCCGGTCCAAAAACATGCATGGTAGGTTGATTGGCACCTTGGAAAATTGTCCCTAGTGTGTGAATGTGTGTGCGTGTGTGTGTGTGTGCCCTGCGATGGGTTGGCATTCCATCCAGGGTGTATCCTGCCTTAATGCCCATAGACGCCTGAGATAGATACAGACTCCCCGTGACCCAAGGGAAGATCGGATATAGCGGTAGAAGATGAATGAATGAATGTTATTGTTTGGTGCTCTGTTGCAATTATTTCAATTCATTTGTTACTTGTCTAACACCTATAACATTAGCTGCAATGTTTTTTTTTCTTGCCCCGTTCACCACTGGCTTGCACAATTACTTTAGACACTATCCTAAAACCATTGTGCAAGCCAGTGGTGACCGGGGCAAGAAAAAAACAAACTTTTGACATGTGTGACACTGAATATCCATTCATCTTTTAGGTGAGCTGTTCCGTCTTTACATAACTGCTCATTCAGTCCCAGATTGTTTATATTGGTATAAATACATCGTGGCATTTGGCAGAATTGTTGCATTATTTATTTATTTATTTATTTATTATTTTTGACGGTTAAGGGCCCAACATTGGACTCTTAGTGATGCTGGAATCTCATCCCAGGACCCTCCAATCGCAAGTGCAACCTTCGAATCCACTGGTCTGACAGTTATTACGGTAAAAACACCACGGGTTGCTGAACACAATCACCGAGCAACGTAACGTCCTTCACACTACAGCGGCTTTATTCACCATGACTTCACAACTCGCCTCGGTTTTCCGTCACGGAATCAACACCACGGTAAAGTCGCACCGCGATCCCGGCACACAACATGTTCTTTACTACGACTGCGAAAAACACTTTAAAACCCTTCCGTATATATAAAAAAAAGCCTTACGAATATATAGATTTTTTTTGTTTTTGTTTTCTTTAAAAGACGCCATAAGATGTTCGTTGTGCATCGCGTTCGATACCATTATTTAGATATTTAACAAAGGTTAATATGGAAACAATGTTATTTATTTAACAGGGCTGACATGCTGACTGCGTTGGTTAGTTTCCTTGTACCGTAAATACTCCAATAGAGGGGAAAAAGGGGGGAATCGAGCAATATAATACACGTAATGGTCAATTCAAGCCAAGTTTATTTATAAAAAATAAAGGCAGTCATACAGTAAGGGAAGGGTTTTGTTCATTAATGCTCGGAAATACAAAAGAAATAATACATATCACTACATAACGTCAGTGTGTGTGTGTGTGTGTGTGTGTGTGTGTGTGTGTGTGTGTGTGTGTGTGTGTGTGTGTGTGTGTGTGTTTCGATGTTATGCTTTGTTTAATTCATTCTTTTCTTCCATTTGTGTGTGTGTGTGTGTTTCCATGTGTATGCTTTGTTTAATTCATTTTTTTTTCTTCCCTTCATATTTGATAAAGTCGGCATTGTTGACTGGAGCGGTCCGAGCTCGCCTGAAAAGCTCATGTCCGGTTCAGATCAGCCATCTAGATCATCTCGTGCTGACGGTCCGAGATGTGAAGAGAAGCACCGATTTCTATTCCTCCGTCTTGGGAATGGGTGTAGTCACTTTTAAGGTACATCTTGCAGGATCTTTCGCCTCTTCTCAGCCTCTGTTCTATTACTGCCGAGTGTGATGTCGTTTGCGAAATCAGAAACAACCACACGGTGGCAGCACTTTACCAAAATTTGCCCCACAAACAAACATGAAACATCAATGCAAGAAACCCCCCCCCATCCCCCCCCCCCCCCCCCCCCCCCCCCCCCCCCCCCAAGCCCCCAATAAGAGCAACGATACTTTAAAATTCACCAGTGAATGTATATTTATTTTCTCGAGAGGACCAGATTAAATGTTTTACTGGGTGAAAAAAAGGCTATAATTCGTCCACCCGGTATTGTTTATAGGCTTATCCGTCCTCAGCCAAAAGTAAGTTCTTTCATTACGTAACATTTCCCGGGGAATTTTTGAACTCGTTTTTATACGATTTAAAGTTCTTTTTAGTTTTTCATACGTTTCTTTTTTTTGAATGAGCAGCTTTACAGAACGACATCGGATATAAAATATGTCTCTCCTTAATGAGAAAAAACATTCCTCAAAAGGGAACTTTAATTTTTTCTTTCTTTCTACCTTCTTTCTTTCTTTCTTTCTTTCTTTTACCTTTCTTTCTTCTTACTTTTCTTTCTTTCCTTTCTTTCTTTCTTTCTTTCTTTCTTTCTTTTCTTTTCTTTCTTTCCTTTCTTTTTCTTTCTTTTCTTTTTTTTCTTTTTCTTTCTTCTCCTTTCTTTCTTTCTTCTTCTTTCTTTCTTTTTCTTTTTCTTCTTTCCTTTCGTTTTTTTTTTTCCTTCCTTTCTCCTTCTTGCCTTTCTTTCTTTTTACTTTTCTTTCTTACTTTCTTTCTTTCTTTCTTTCTTAAACTTTCTTTTTTCTTTTCTTTCTCTTTCTTTCTTTCTTTTCTTTCTTTCTTCTTTTCCTTTCTCCCCGTTCTTCTTTTTTATCTTTACTTTCCTCTTTTCTTTCTGTTCTTTCTTCTTTTGCTTTTCTTCCTTATTTCTTTCTTTTTCTTTTCTTTCCTTCCTTCTTTTCCTTCTTTTTCCTTTCTTTTCTTTCTTTCTTTCTTTCTTTCCTTCTTTCTTTCTTTAAATCTTTCTTTCTTTCTTTCTTCTCTTTCTTTTCCACCTTTCTTCCTTCCTTCTTATTCTTTGTTCTTTCCTTTCTTTCCTTTCCTTTTTCTCCTTCCTGCTTCTTCTTCTTCTTTCCTTCTTCATTTCTTTCTTTCTTTTCTCTTCTTTCTTTTTCTTTCGAAACACCTTCTTTCGTTTCTTCTTTCTTTCTTTCTTTCTTTCTTTCTTCTTGCTTGCTTTCTTGCTTTCTTAAGTCAAAAAGAATGGACACAACATATCATAAACTTTTTTTATTTTTATTTATTTTTCCATTTTAAATATATCATAGGGAAACCGTAAGGCTTTGTGCTTTGGAGAGCAGAAATTCAACTTGCATGAGGCTGGAAAAGAGTTTGAGCCCAAAGCCAACAATCCTGTTCCAGGTTCGGCAGATCTTTGTCTCATCACGAAGACCCCGTTGGAAACAGTCGCTGCCCATCTGAAGGTACATCAAATTATTCAAAGCCAAAATTTTTTATGATTTCTGCTTTTCTACATTGAATTGTGTCATTTTTCTTTTTGTCTCCTTTTGCCACAGGAATGCGGGGTGAAGATTGTGGAAGGGCCGGTCGAGAGGACCGGGGCGGTCGGCTCCATCAAGTCTCTGTATTTTCGAGACCCTGACCACAACCTGATAGAAATTTCCAGCTACAGCAAATAAAACGTGGTTAAGAGCGGTCTCACTGTGGAGAGACCGTGCCATCTTAACTTTAAAAACAGGACTGAAATCACCCAGAATAATAATGAAGCTTATGTAAATGTACAGTTTTGGTAGAGGCGTCATTCTCGCCGCACATGTAAATGTAATAAACTCTATTTTGAAAATGTATGAAATGAACTTGTACTTATTTTTTTTATGCCGAATTATACAGCAAACGTCCAAAAAATTACCTCCATGTTAATCTGACCCCTAAACTCCGTCTTTCTCAAAGATCTGATACATCTCTTCACTCAGGTGTTCCTTTCTTCCCTACAATCTGATGACAATGTTTATATATATATTTTTAGTGACATTTCTGTAGCAATGTCCGCTCGTCTTTCCGTGTGCATCACAGGCAACAATAACATTCCTATGATGCAATGGAAAATGACCTTCAGTAAAAGTAATGTAAGAACGGAAGTGCGAAAAAAAATCAAAGTATGAAATGAACGCACGCATGACGTCATCATGGTGAAATATTTTGAAATCAATGACCTATGAATGACCTCTATTATTACCAATAATTTGTTTATTATGTGTGGAAGATTTCAAAAAGATACATTTACTAAAGTAATCTAGCATTGACAGTTATTTATTATCAGCAATTTTACCAGTACTGTATAAAAATGGGGAAACATATTTGCAGAAAAATATTATTATTAATAGTATTATAGGTACCGTACCATTTAAATCAAGATAAAATGAATAAATTAACGGTTAATGGTCTTGCTCTGTACATGGACCCTCCCGGGACTGCTTGGTAATTCTGGGATGTGACTTCTTAACTTTAATAAATTCAGTTTCAAATGTCAAATAATTGTAATATGAGTTGATATTTTATATATATATATATATATCATATATATATATATAATCATATCTAATGAATATATAATGATGAATATATAATCATCGTCATAATAATAATCATAATAAGGGGCATAATAGGGACTTGGTGGCTTAGTGGTTTGCACGTTCGCTTCACACCTCCAGGGTCGGTGGTTCGATTCCCGTCTCGGCCATATGTGTGTGTGGTTTGCATGTTCTCCCCGTGCCTCAGGAGGTTTTTCTTCGGGTTCTTCGGTTTCCTCCCAATCCCATTAATAATATGGTAGGTTGATTGGCACCTTGGAAAATTGAATCATTGAATCGAATCATTATGTCATTTTTTTTTTAGCTCTATTGTTAGACTATAATGGTTAAATTCATACATACTAGTTAATTCACAGCAGACTAGTTACAATTTAATCTAATAAGAACAAATGCATCTTGAGTACCATTCTAAGTGAGTTTTTGGCATATCCTTTTTTTTTTTTCCCCCCAATGTAGTAGAGGTGAAAAGAATACAGGAAGCACTTATGGTTTGGACAGCTATTTACACCTGTTTGGAGCTGTTTACTTATTTTGTGCTTCTAAAGCTCTACAAGTTTATGATACACATAATACACTTTTTTATTACAACAGGGAATGTTTTCGGTGTAGATTTGGGTTACGCACGACCAAAAAGAAAAAAAAATCTGTGATTTCGTCAAAATGTTGAAAAACACAACCACATCTATAGACAACTGGTCATTAAGAGGGTAAATAAACAACTACAATATTGACTTCTTTTAGAATAAACAATTTCTCAGGCAGTGTGTTGCAGCAAAAATGTTTTTTTTGTATTGTTTTTGTTCATCATCATCATCATCCGGGAACTCTTGGGTCTTGGGTTCCTCTTGGTTCCAAGCCCCCTGACCCTCTGTGCTCCAGGGAGCGCTGTATCATGGCTTACCCTGCACTCTGACAAGCTGGGATATGCAAAGAAAGAATCTCACTGTTCTGTAACGTATATGTGACAAATAAAGGCTACTCTTCTTCTTCGTCCATCATCATCCTCATCATCAAGCATAGGAAACTCTAGACGGGACACACGTGTGGCTGGAGATCCTCCAGGTTTTGTGATCTGGCTCTGTGGTATGCACTCAAACAAAGACTGCCTCAAATTGCCATGGTGTAATATATCCCCCAAAACACACCCCTGTGCCCACAGCTACATCCTGTCCTACG
Source organism: Kryptopterus vitreolus (assembly GCA_030449085.1). Classification (NCBI taxonomy): domain Eukaryota; kingdom Metazoa; phylum Chordata; class Actinopteri; order Siluriformes; family Siluridae; genus Kryptopterus; species Kryptopterus vitreolus. Next base: position 4,878,970 of record JACRUU010000005.1, on the reverse strand, counting down.
CTCATGTGGAGAAGTGAGAACAGCACACCCAGAATAGTTTCTTAAGTCTGTGCTATCTCAGGAATGTTTGCTTCCCTTTTGCTCAGACAGAGAATGAGAACAGGACTGAAACATTCACATCTTCTTTGGCCCTCGAGAAGCAGCAACGAGTTTCGCACGTAAAAATAGAGTTTAAATAGTACTAGACCTTTAAAAAAATAGATTGAAAAATGGTTATCAACATAATGTAAAATCTGGCACGTGTTAAAATGAGTAATAATAATATTTATCACAGCCTACGCGTCAATAAATTGCCATTTCATTGCCTTGAAATAAACAACTCCAAGGCACGAGCCGAGATAAAGGGAAGATAATGCTTTTGCATGACCAGAATAATAAGTACCACTTCCTGGTTCCTAGAACTTTACTGATGTCATTTTTATAAAGTGCATGTGCGCCTCACTTTTCCATTTATTAAAAACAACATGTTAAACAAGGAATTATATCATTTCCTTCCTGTTCGACCTCAGTTCTATCACATTTCAATGCAGCGTGCATCCACTCACGCTTCCTAAATTTCCCCCGAATTACGCCTACTAGCTGCGCATACACAACAGGTCACTGGTCATATTAGTGTATGGAACCGAAACGTATCACCAGTTCATATAGAAAGCAACCAAAACCGGAATATTATTCTTAAAGGAGCCACTTACCATATTTAACAATTAAAACAGCCAGTGTGTGTGTGTGTGTGTGTGTGTGTGTGTGTGTGTGTGTATGTGTGTGTGTTTATATATAAGGATGCGAACATGCTAACCACTAAGGCACCGTGCTCCCACACACACACACACACACACACACACACACACACACACATAACATATATATATATATAGTATATAGATTCCTATATATATATATATATATATAATATATATTATATATATATCCCCCTATAGATATATCCCCCTATATATATATATATATATATATATATATATATATATATATATATATATACACATCTGAAGTACATATTGCTAATTTGTGTTTTTTCCCACATCAAAAGATATAAATGTACTTTATTTTTGCAAGTCAGCATTTGAGTATTTTAATGATATGAAATAAATGAAAAATCCATCATTGTGAAATTTGGAAATGTTTTTCAAAATAGACAAAGTGTTCCAGCAAAAATAAAAGATCCACAGATAATGTACAGGTGAATGTGAGAATCTCAAATGTCATGTTTCTCGGAGCATTAGAGGTCATACGTCAGGGTGGAATATCAAGTTTCCGTTTTCCGTTGTGAAATCTCGTCTTTTTGTTGCTTATTGTCGGGACTTTCTGTATAGCGCTCATATAATGAGCCTTTTTGTTATTTACCTTAATATACTGATGTGGAAAATGTACTGAGAAATACTATAAGCATAAATCATTACATATTTTATATTACATATGATATATGAGTTAATAAAAGTGAATTATTCTGCAACATTAAAGAAACTGCCATATTTAATCAAGTATTCAAACATTTAAAGCATTGTTTAATTAAAGAAAATAAGACAATGACATGTTGTCTTGTGAACTGTAAATAAAACGACTGATTTTTATTTCAATTACATTTTGCCCAAAACCATTTTGCTCTTTGCTGCTGTTGTACATGAGCTTTGTCAGGCACTAAATATACGAGTGATGCTACATAGCTTGATAATTAATTAATAGATAATAGATAATGGAGGAAATTAATTAATTAATTTTTAATAAAATGCCTTTATAATTGTATTTAATGCCTATCCAGTTCTGTCAGCTAATGGGATCTATATCACTCTTCACTTAACACACAACACGTAAAGCATTTTATGTGGTTAAGATAATTAACTTAATTACCATAACATGCATTTTTGGTTTAAGCGAGGAAAAACGAAATGATCTTGATATGAATTATTTTTTTTTTTTTTACTTTTTACTTATTTTTTTTTTATTTATAAAATTGTTTCGCAACTATTAGTGATACCTGTTGGCTATAAGTATGAGTTAGCACAATTTCCCCTTTTAATTATAATACAATTTCTTTATACTCATTTCTAGACATTTTAACTATGTTTTAATAGCTTATTTCGTAGTATATTTACACATTCATTTGGATATTCTTTATTATCTTTGGCTATTTTTAGTGCATAGAGGAAGTGTTATGCTAAGGGTGGATTTATCCTTCGCCGTCGGGTTGTTTAAATTCTTTAACAGAGTCGCTCAGGTGGAAAAAAAAGGTGTGTTTCCAGGTTATTAGACTTTACAGAACCCGACAAAACAAAAGACTCCTTTGGGTTATTATAAGGAACAAGGATCTGATGTGTTAATATTAGTACCGCTTGTGGTTTGATAAATAGCTTTCTACAGAAAAAAGGGTCTAATGGGTCTTTCCGACAGATCTACTCAACCAAGCATTTCCTTTAAGCAAAGGGTCATTAGCACTCGAGCAAAGCATTTTTAGCAAAGCTTTGAGTTTCCAATGACCAGAAGGATCGTCTTATCTGACACTTCGCTTTTATTTAAGGCACTATTAAGATGTTTCATGACGACATTTCTTTTCATTTAATAAATTAATTTCATTCATATAAAGATGCCGATCATTTGCACCACTCGGAGCTGTCAACAAATAACTATAATGAACTGCCTTGAAATGAGTTTTAATTACTGTAAAAAGAATCCCAGACTAAGTTTGTACTTTTCCCTGTGTAATTACTGCAACGAGCAAATGAGTGCTTTTATATGAAAAAGTGAAATGAAAAAAAAACATTTATGCTATAAATAATTATAGCATATAATTCTATAAATAAGTGGGCACGGTGGATTAGTGGTTAGCACGTTCGCCTCACACCGCCAGGGTTTGGGTTCGATTCCCGTCTCGGCCATGTGTGTGTGGAGTTTGCATGTTCTCCCCGTGCCTCAGGGGGTTTTTCTCCGGATTCTCCCGTTTTCTCCCGGTCCAAAAACATGCACGGTAGGTTGATTGGCACCTTGGATAATTGTTCCTAGTGTATGAATGTATGTGTGAATGTGAGTGTGTGTGTGTGTCCTGCGATGGGTTGGCATTCCATCCAGGGTGTATCCTGCCTTAATGCCCATAGACTACTGCCGTCAGAAGCAGGAAAATAGAAATGCAATGTTTTTTTGTTTTTTTTTCCAGACCTCATAAGCAGTTCCGATACTCGACTATTCCGCATAACAAGAGCATGACTCGTTATATAGTAAATGAGTAATATTTCTGACGTGTCTGAAAACAGGTAGGTATTAGATGATTATATAATTAAAGGTAACAGCCCGTGTGGGTGTTGCAATGAAAAATTTGGGTCAGGCATGGAATTCTAGTAAAACGTTATAGGTTTCAGAAGGTTTCAGAAATCTTCATTCTGCCTCACTGAATATGAGACAATGCTCTGTCTAGGGTTTCATTCAATATTGTGTCTTTCAAAAAAAAAAAAAACATGGCACATTTATTCTATTAAAATAACAGGGACAAATAAAGACCCAAAGGAAAAAAAAATGAACACATAACATAAAACCATGCCTTTATGCCTTTATTTATGGCATTTCATTAAACATTGTTGTTGAGGATCACTTTGTTTATATTTACTCACCAGGTTACTTTATCATCATTATTCATTACCAAGCTAAATGATATGCATGAAGTGAAACATGGAATTGATTTATTCCCTTGCTGCACTTTAAAAAAGGGGTTAAAGTGCATTCGTTTTGGTGGTGGTTTCGATGACAGCTAGTGTTGACTTAAGACTGTTCACTTTATTTACTCCTGGAAATGACTTAGACATTTATTTACAAGGAACTGCACTTGTATTGTTTGATACCCTGCCGCCAGTGTTAAAATGTTACCTGTGTAAGTAATATAAGTCTAATAAGTAATCCTGGCAATATTTCAAAGTCTGTTATAGAACGTGCATTGGAGCTGATTGATCACTCAGCAATTATTATTGTATTGCATATCATCTGGAGTAATCTTATATCATATTAGATCCGAATTATATATGTCTATATTATACATATGTAGCTCAGTGGTCTACAGCACTGGGCTACTGGTGGGCTAATGTACGCATATGTAGGAATGTAGTTTTCGCCTGTGTGTGTGTGTGTGTGTGTGTGTGGGTGTGTGGGTGGGAGGGGTCATGCTTTCATCTTTTTGGGCAGTACATGTCCAAAGATGGACAGGAACATTTGAAACGTTAGACCCTGTGTGGAAAATATTTATATTTTTTCTAATTTAAAATAATAATAATATAATATAAATAATAATAATAATCTAAAAAAAACACCCCAATAGATTTCCAGGTCTTGGGATGTTTCATTTACATAAATAATTATGACAATGGAATTATGTCACTCCACACAATGGTATCAAAACATATTGTGTGTATGTGTGTGTGTGTGTGTGTGTCAGCAGGGTGTCACCTCCCTCGATTTCCACAAATGATTCCTCTGACAACATGGAAAAGAACATTAAGCACAGAATCAGGAATGTTTTGATTTTTGAGTTTCCCTTCACCTCCTCCTGCCATGTCCTCGCTTCGAGCCCACACGTCTCTGTTGACTTCCTGAACCTGTTGAGCCGAAATGGATTGACCATTAGAGAACATTTCCTTCTCTAATCTTGGATCACTGCCCTAAAATTCTGTAGTCCAAGGGTAAATATTTGCAAGGTTGCGTTTTAACGAACACATTTGCCGTTATAAAACACGTTCTCAGCAAACAGTGCTAGTACTATGCCACAGAAAATTCCCTGCTATGAATAAATGTTTGTGGACATTTCACCAAAAGATTGGTGTGTGCTTTCTGGATATCCCGTTCTGCATTACGTCACCATTTGCTGTAATAATCCACCTCCACTCTTCTGAGACGATGTTCCAGTAGGTTTGTCAATGTGCTTGTTGAGGGCATTTATATTTGATTATGATGATGATGCAAAAGGTTTGGAATTGCAAGTGAAGTGAATATTCACTCCAAATTCTATTCTGTTCTATTGCGTGTCTTTCTGGTAACATTTTGTGTAAGAAAGCACATATAGCAATACATTTGTTATATTGTGTAGCTAATTGTAATGGTTCAAACTGCTTCCAGCCAGAACACAGCCAATGCAACTTATGTATTCCTCCAATGCCAGGTGATGCATATTTGACACGTACCATAAATCATATTGGAGGCACAAATATTGTGCAATTATACATATTAATCTGATTGTAAATAAATTCAAGGAAACAAAGGGCTAATCGTGTAGACATGGGTGTGATTTAGAATATATAACAACATATAAAAACAAATATTTAGACTATAGTGAGGTGGTGTAGCTCAGTGGTTAAGCACCGGGAGCTGACGGGTTCAACCCCCAGCGCTGCCACTAGTGGGCCCTAGAGCAAGGCACTTAACCCTCAATTGCTCAGTTGTAAGTCGCTCTGGATAAGGACGTCTGCCAAATGCTGTAAATGAATATATTTGGGTAAATTGTCGATGTGTTTGTTGCTTTATAGAGTTGTTTACCCTTTGCACAATACATAGGTGTTTTTTTTAATGTTTAGCTTATTTCTTTATGTAATAATCATATAATAATCACATAACTCAGTATTTAAAACAGTATTTAAAAGCAATGAACAACCAGGGTGTGGTATTTAGAATTTTGCTTTATTTATATAGAGTCATATTGCAAAAAGAAATTCACTTAAATATCATAATAATGCATACAGACAATAATGAGAGAGCTAGCAAATGAAGTTTTATGCAATATCGTTTACAAATGTAGATATTTACAGTCATTTCTTTGGTACATTACAGTACTATGTGTCAACAATGTTTATATTATAATCAGTCAGCTACACTGTGGTTGTGCATATCGTACTTTTAATAGAGGACAATATCAAAAGAAAACAAACGCTGCGTGTAAACCTTATGTAGACAAATTAGTCGAGATTTTCCTTCTAAACATTGTCTTTTCGTAGAAAGTAGAGAGATTATTGAGGATAACATGAATGGGTTATTTACTGCAGCTGATCTAGCAGCGGTTTGCAGTCGGACAGAAATTCCAACTTCTCCACTGCTTCTACGATCCCATTGACCTTCTCGGATGGCAGCACTACGCTTGCGTTGTTGTGAAACTTCTCGTGGAGGCTCTCGTCGCTCAGCGGATTCCTCCAGTGGCCGTAAAAAGTGTCGCAATGGCCTCGTAACACAATGCCGTTTACTAACGTGACCTGCACCTCGCCGTACATGCAATCGAAGTTGGCCGGATTGTCTTGCGGGTGCTCTACTCGAACACGGGAGAGCAAGGCATAAAGCTCTGGCCTCATGATGGCTTCAGGGTGGAAGGAGTGCACTGTTACCTGGCCATCCAGCAGCGTGGTGCAAGCGTTAAACTGAAAAGAGTGCCGCGCCTGGTGCTCCGATTCCGGGAAGGGGCGATTGATATACTTAGACCTGGGCACTCGCAGCAGGATTTCCTGCACTGCGCTTGGGGAGACGGTTCCTCCTGAAAGAGCCAGCAAAGCTTTGTGGACATTGGCAGCGGCATCAGAAACCCAGTGCATGCCCAAGTGGGCTGGGAAGCGCTTGAAAGCAATGTCTTGTGTCTCTAGCAGAAACTGGTGCTCTGCATCATCAGGGGACATCATTGGGATTGGAGTGTAATCTTCATAAAAAGCGCTGAAGCCAGCTACCCCGGGCACGGCATCCAAAACAAGCGGGCTCGCCTCCATGCCACGGGAGGCGAGTAGGGCGGCTTCGAGCCCCAGACGAGATGCATTGCCAATGTGCAGTGGCTTAGACTGAGTGGCAGCATTGGCCATTGGGGCCCCTGCTAACGATGCAGCAATGGCCAAAGCGTGGCTGCACTGAGACTGGTTGAGGGAAAGAAGCCGGGCACAGGCAGCAGCACTGCCCAGGGTCCCCACGACACTAGGAGGGTGGAACCTTTGAACAGAACGCAAAATGCATATTAAAGTTGTTTTTATAAAAAAAAAGGCTTTTTTGATTGTAATATGAATACTTTATAAGAAATATTATAATTAGATATCTGAAGATATTTTGCAAACAAAGGCAGTATTATATCTATATATATATATATATATATATATATATATATATATATATATATATATATATATATAAATATAATAAAATATATATATAAAAATATATAAAAAATATATATATATATTTCTTATGTATTATATTTCAAATAATGACAGTCTTATGAGCTATTTACAATCCATGTCCACAAACATAATTGAACTGGAAAGGTGTTCCTGTTTAAAGAACATTTAAGGCAAATAGCCCATGATTAGTAATTTCATTCCATTCTGCGAGTAAAAACACCACTAATAGGGCAATAAGAACAACATAAACAGCAGTGGTTTTTATGAACACCTGTCTGAATGAGTTCATAGAAAAAAAAAACTTTGTGTAAATCCAGCTGGTATAACCTCTCCCATCTCTTTAATGGCTTTGGAGAATACCCACGTTATTTACCACAGTGGCACTTCTGTTGATGGTGCCCTCGAAATATATCTGCGTTTAGTAGTATTATTTAGGGAGGTGTCCTGTTTATAAGGTTCGCTCGTGTTGCTGGTGCGTGTGAACGACAGAGACATTTCTCACCTCTTGGGAATGTTGTGAGCCTCGTTGGAGAATCTCATCAAGCGACCCTGGACCTCGATTCCAATGTTAAACGCCATCAGGAGGTCCAGACCGCTTGGCTTGCTGTTTTTAGGCAGCATGTCACAAATGGCAAGGAGAGGAGGAAGCACTGCCCCAGACGGATGGGTCGCAGGGTGCCAGGTGTCGTCAAAGTCCATGGAATGAACCTGAGGAAGACCAACATGTCAATGGATTGGTGCATTGCTTTCATTATAAAGTGAATGTTTTGTTTTATCCTTGGCAATGCAAGTCTTTGGCTAGACACATGTTATAAAGGGTGGATTACCGCTTGACCACAGGAAAATATGAGTAAGGTTTAAAGATAGTTCAATGCTCGGTTTATGAATTGGCAAGCACAAGACTAGCTAAGTTATTTTAACATTTTATTTCTTCATTGCCTTATTTTCAATACAACCTCCCTCAGTCCATGTTTGTTCTTTGTCCTCAGCGGACAGAGAATAGTGAAAACGAAAGTGAAATCGATTCATTATTCTCAAGCCACGTTGATTAACATTTCATTTCTAAGAAAAAGTCCATTCATTGTTTTGTACGATTTTTTAATTCAATCCATGCTGCACACTATAAATAGGAATTAGTAGGAAAATAAACACATCGAGGAATATGAATGAATAAATAAAAGTGTTCTTACTGCTACTCCGTTGACTAAGGCAGCCAGGGTTGGGGAAAGTTTGGTCCCGCTGCGTCCGTAGACAAAGCTGATGTCATCGGGAGCGTACATGTGCTTTTGGGAGAAAGGGGAAAAAGAGGGGGTTACTTGACTGATTGCCGCTGCATTGCACACCGGACTGAGCCAAAATAGTCTGTGGACAGACTTTGTGTAAGCATCGAAAACAGCACTGGTTCTGTACAAATGTGGGTTTGGCGATTAGAGTCTAGACGAAGCACATACATATTAAAGTCAAATGAGGTGGAAGGGGGGTGAAGAATTGTGGGAAGTTCAAGCCAGAAATTGATGTTGATCATGTGTAATACTGGACTGGATTCTCGTTAAAAAATTTTAGGGGTGTGTTTTGCTATTTCATGCGATAACATGCTAATGGACGGCTAAAGATGAAACGAATTTGTATTCATTTATACTCAACATGTTGCTGTTATTATTATTATTATTATTATTTTTTTAAACATGCTAATACCTGGCAGTGCTGGAGTGCCAGTTCAAACACTTCAGTGGTGCTTCCCAGCAGCCCTACACCAATGCTGTCCAGCACCATGCGCTTGCTTCTCTGAAGTATGACTGGCGAGAGATGCCTTGGCTGCACACCCTGGATAAATCGGCCAAAGCTACTCGTTACAGTGTCCTCCGGGGCAGGCTGCTCCACGACTGAAAACACAGGCAGGAGAATGGAATGGTTGAGGCATGTCTGCCATTGACTGCCGTTCTAGCAGCCAAAAGTCTGATAAATAGGTTTTCGCAGATAACTCGTGAAAAGATAGACAGCGTAGGCATTGACTCACCATCTAGTGCAGACTTATGGAAACTTCTAAGTGCAGACAGGGTAGACACTGGTCTGATTGCTTTCTAGATAATGCAAAATACAAGACATGCTGTGCTGTAAAGCTGACTCAACTCTAAATCATATACTGCACAATACAGAAAATGATTTGTTTTGCTATTTAAATTACTGTACATATGCACATTACAAATAACATTCTAATATTCATGTTTTATTGAAGAAAGTATAGAAATTCATTTGGCAAGTGATGTAATTATTAACAATCGTGAAGTTCTATCCTTCAACAAACAGTTAGGCTACTAGAAAATATTTTTTTGTTACATTTATTTTACAATACTTTTTACATTTCATTTGGTATATATATACGTATAAACATGTATTTAGTCATAAAAAAATAGTCAAATTACCTGAATTGTGGGAAGCATACTGCGAATCTGTGCGCTTCGGATAAAATCTGTGAGTGAAATCGAACCCCTCGTCTTCTGCTGTCCTTCTTTGGACGTAACGATGCAGACTGATGCTGTTCAGGTGAGTCTTCATGTTCTCTTTATATACAATGATACCCATAACTAAAGCAAGACTGGAACTTCCAGAATCTTTTTTTAGCAACATGGGTGGGATTTCACATGATATGACCAGGAAACTTATGGTTTTTTTTTCTTTTTTCTGTTTGGCCAATGATGTCATTGTTCAGGACAAGGTAAGAGATTGGTCAAGAGCGTTGAAGCTCCTCCTACTCCACTTGAGGATGTTTCTTATAAACAAAAAGCATCCTTCCACTGTCATGGAGTGGTGACGATACTTACAGCAGGTAAGTGAATTTTTATCTGCTTTGTATGAGGCCATAATGTGGATCATTAGACAATAGTGTAGTTGAGAATGTCTAATTAAATGCATGAATATTGTCTCTTATATATATTAAAAAATTCTTACTTACATTTACAAATTGTATTAAGCCATAAACTGCCGAGTTTGTCCCACATTTGTTCTTTACATCTCTTGTAACATTAGAGTCCATAGAGAAAAAAAAGGAGAGTTTTTCAAAACAACAAAAAAAGCAGTGTTATACTCTGCCTGTGTGTGGAGCTACAGTGTCAGTATCACTATCTTTATTCCTCCTAAGAGCTGCCACAGGTTTCTCATGACTGGTGGCTCATCAGAGCACCTGTGTAAACCCAACGCAAAGGCAGGGAATGAAATGAAAAAAAGAGCAAAAGCAAAGAATCGAAATGAAATGTTAGGCCTGTTCATAAACCTACCTTGTCTCAATGAATTACTATGTAAATTTCACTAACCATTATTACGTGATTTCACTATGTGATTATTCCCAAAATTGTATATTATTTATTATTCATTGATGGTTAATTATTCATCATCCATTAATGTAAATAGATTAGCTGAACAAATTACCAGCTGACGCAAAAATGTAAAATGACCTGTAGATGTAATGACTGACCTGTAGATGTAATCCGACCATGCCCTTATCTCTTAATGTTGACAGATCAAATGGCGTCAACAAACGGCTTTCCTGCCAGCTTCTACAGTGAGCCTGGTGTGCTTGGTTTCTTGGCTAATGGCATAAGTGCATTCCTAGTGCTCCTGCAGAATTTCCATGGCGCCAGAACTGGAATTCCGGCATTCGGAGTAGAAAACATCCTTGCAGGTATTGTTGTTTCTTATGTTTTATTCATAAATTCCACTCTGCATAGAATCAATAGTTTTTTTCTCTCTAATTTGTTTCTACAATTAACTCTAAAGTCATATTATTTTGCTATGTCATGGAAATTTTAAAAATATATATTCGTTTTTACATATCTGAACATGCCAATACACAAAATGGGCAATAAAACCTGTCTGAAAATAGTTCCTTTTACATATATATTTGTTTTTTAGGTGTTCATCTTGTTCTGATTGGTGGAGTGTGCCAACTGATTGCCGGTTTATTGTCCTTCCGTAAATACGATCATCTCAGTGGCACGTCATTCGTTGGCTATGCAGCGCTTTGGGCAAGTTACGGTGCAACAAGAATATTCCTGGGAGCAAATCAGCACAATGCTAACGGTATCATGATAAATGGCTCATTGGAGAACCTTCATTTAAATGTTACATCTGTTGATGAAACCGTAATGCCCACGTACATTAGGGAGTCGGCGATAGCCGGACTGGTGCCGTATATCTCGCTCTCTTTACTGCTGGCATTCTGCTCAGCCACTGTTAACTATATAATGCCGTTTGTGTTTGGGTCCATTACCCTGACACTGCTTTTTGAAGCTGTGGGGCTGGTGGCTGGCTGGGCGCTGGTGGTGTCGGGAGTGTTAGAGCTTCTCATCCTGCTCTTTGCCATGTATGGCTCAGCGGCACTACTCCTTAAAGGAGTGTCTCAGCGTTACGTACTCAAAGGCTTTGGCAACCCGCTCTTTAATGTGCTGCTACTTGGGACAACCAACGCCAGCAATTCCAAGAGTTTAGGTCAGGAAAAAAAGAAGAACACCAAATATGCCGAACCCATGGCTTTGGGCTTCTTCTGTGATACGGTCTCGCCATTCATATTCGCCTTCTATGCCTTTGGCTACTTTCCGTCAATCAAAGTATCTGCAATTTGGCTGTCCATCAACTCTGCTGCTCAGCTCCTCTCCAGTTATTACGCTTCTTTGCGCCAAGATTGCTACCACACCACCAAATTTGGCCTGCACTGCACTTTCTGGCTTGTGAAGACCTGGGAAGAGTATGTGATATCTGCGTTAACCGGAAGAATTGAAGCCGCTACAGCAAGGCAAGCCATGGTGGGTAACTGGTTTTTCCTGGCTGCAGCGTTAGTCCTTTGCATTGCCAGTCTGAACATGGACATGCTGGAGTTGGCCCACAATGGCTCCTTCTTTTTGCTGACTATCTCCACGATCTCACAGATCCCTCTCAATGCATACTACATCTTTTACGGGGTGGCTTGCTCCATCTTCACAGCCGTCTCGCTATACGGCACCTTTGCCCGTCTCATTAACACCATTGCTGAGAAGACACTAATTCCAGTTGGACCACAGCCCGTCTCAACTGACAGACTTGAGAATGGCCTTGGTTGTCATCGGAAACTGGAAAAGGAAGCGCACAGTGGAAAGGGTTCCCAACTACCCGATGCTCTGTTTTACCTCACCAATGGTGTAGCAGCTCTCGCGGCTATTCAGAACAGTCAACCCCAGCAGAGTTTTCTTGACCTGAGTGTACCCTGGGTTTTAATTCCCGGGGCTATAATCCAAGGTTACGTAAGCCGACTACAGGTTCGTGGAGGCCAGAGGTTTGGATCCGTCATCCCGTCCTTCTATTTGGCCATTTGGGCTACCTGGACCTGGTTCCGATTGGCAGGTATTGTCGGGAGAATATTTCTATATTAAGAATACTAGATCTGTTACATCATTTGATATTTCAAAAACATTTTCATTTGTTTCTTTAAAGGACATCGTCTGCAGTTTTCAACCGCCTCAGCACATGCGGTTACGGCAGGCGCAATAGCGTTCTTGGTGATTAATGCTTTCCTCATCCTAGTTGGTGAGTATCGGTACTGTTTTATTAACGCTAAAGCTTTCCTATTGGCTATTTACACAAGCACGCGACTTTTCATTTGCAGCTGCGTATGGCAATCTAGTTTTGCTGGCAGTAACCAGTATCATGGAGGTCATAGTGGTGTGCCTTCTTCTTTCCACTCTTGACAGACTACCATACCAGCTTGAAGGTACAGTTTGTTTCATAGCAGACAATACTTCTCTGCTATTCATATATGTTTTTTTAAATATGGCTAAATAACCTATAAAATGTTCTATATTTTATTTTACAGTTGCTATGCTTTCAATATTTGCCATCATTTGCTTATATGGGACTCTGGCGTCACTCATTAACTACATGTTCTCTAAGACCATAATACCAGTAGGACCGGCACTCATAAAGGTACATTTAACTTTAATCACTACGGAAGTAGGAGGGTATTATAGGTCAAATGCTTGATTGTTTCATCCAGTTCTTTCTCCTTAGAATAATAACAAGAAAAGGAATGCTGCTACTGCTCCATGTCCAACTCCATCGTCTCGTGGGACCAGCGGCCTCCTACAGATTGCCAAACTGCTGGAAAGCAGTGGCGTATGTGGCATTCCAACAGACACTGTCTATGCTCTGGCAGCTTCTTGCAAGAATCCGAGTGCAATCGAAAAAATCTACAATATCAAAGTGAGTACACAATCATTCCTAATTTAGATTTAATGTGCTGAATGAAAACAAAGAACATTTCACATCATTGCCTTAAACTGCACTCCACAGGAGCGTCCTGCAGAGAAACCTATCTGTATCTGCATCTCTAGTCTGGAACAGCTGGTTGCAACTAAACCACCATTCAGTCCATTGTTATGGGAGCTCATGAGAAATGTCTATCCAGGAGGCATCAGTTGTATTGTACCGAAAGGAGATTGGCTCCTCAAACTTGGTAAGAAAGAGCAGAATGTAATAATATATATATATATATATATATATATATATATATATATATATATATATATATATATATATATATATATATATATCTTTTTTGAGTATATTACAGGTAATTATCTCTTTCATTAGGTGTGGGGGCTGCATACGAACGTGTGGGGACAAAGGATAGTATAATGATCCGTGTCCCTGACCACACGGTTACGGCCCACCTCTGTGACATTACCGGACCCTTGGCTATCACATCTGCAAACCCTAGTGGTGAACCAGACAGCACCCATCACAATATGGTTATTAAGTGAGTTTTAAAAAGACGGCTGTTTGCAGTTTTTTATATTTTTTATACTTTTTGACTGATGCATTTATTACACAGTGTGGACATGCTCATTATTTCTTGGTACAAATAAAAATAATTAAAATTAATAAATGTATATTAAATAATAAAAATGTATAAAAATGAATTAAATAAAAATAAAAAATTAAATAAATAAATAAATCATGTAAACCATGGTACATGCAATGTTTGATTTTTGGCAGTCACTGTTACTAAGACATAACAGCAGCACTTTTATTTGTCTGACAGCCGCCAGCCGCCTTGGAGACAAGATTCAAGGAGTGCTGTGTGATGGGCATTCCAACGAGTTGGTGGGGTCAACAGTGGTCAACAACTGTCTGAAAATTGATGAAGGTAAACTGAATCTTCCGTATGCTCAAGTTTTCCTTTTTTTTTTGCAGTGTGCTTATTCGTTTGCTTTGGTTTGTTTTTCAGGTACCATAAATATTCTACGTGAAGGTTGTGTTCCTGCAGCAAAGGTGCAGCAGATCTTTGAGAGGGCGAAGAACAGCATGCTATGAGAATTCTAACTACAGCAGCAACATCATTACACTAAAAAGTATATTTAATTAGAAGAACATCTGTTCAACCATATCTTTATATCTTTATATATATATATATATATATATATATATATATATATACTATATATATATATATATATATATATGAGTCCCTGAAGAGTGATGTATGTGGGTATATTTGCTACAGGTTTTCTTTTTTTTTGTTGTAAAAAAAAAAAAAAAAAAAAAATATATATATATATATATATATATATATATATATATATAATATATATAATATATATATATATATATATATATAGATATATATATATATATATATATAATGAAAGGTAACCGTATATATATATATATATATATATATATATATATATATAATGAATATATAGTAACGAGGTAACAGTATTTTTTTAAACTTATAAATGAAGGAAAGTTAACTAAATTAAACTAACTGACAATAAATTATATGCTGGCATGTATGTTAATGGTCAGTTTTGCTTTTGCGAGTGATTTACGTACAGAGAGTGTGAAGAATAAAAAAATAAAATAAAGCATGAATATTATTATTGTTGGTATCATTATTACTAATACTATTATTATTATTATTATTATTATTATTATTATTATTATTATTACTGATAGTAGTATTAGTAGGAGGAGGAGGAAAATAGTGGTTGTAGTATTATGTATTAATTCACCAGGTTACTTTTAGCTGAATTTTTAATAAAACCCATGAATATCATAGAAAAAAAACAATAAATAATAATAATAATAATAATAATAATAATAATAAAATGAATAGGTAAAACCAGTTTTCATGTAATGTCTTATTCAGTAATAATAACACCATAAGCCTTTCAAATGCAATACAAGGATACAAGCATACAGAAACACTGCTTTGACGTAAGTGTAGCGATCAAACTCATTGCGGTTCAGTTCAAATGACTTCAATTTAGTTTTTATTTTTATAGTGTTTTTTTTTTTACAATGGATTTTGTCTCCAAGCCGAAAAATGCCAGCATTCAAGCTCAAGAAGCACATAGTTGCCCATTATTAGTGTAAATAAATCTCGAAATTCAAGTGCCGAGCCATACAGTCTCCAGTCTGTGGAGTAAGAAATCACACTTCTTACTTCATCTGATAGGTGAAACTGGTTTGTCAGATACTTAGAGAATATTTCCTGCCTTGTGCAAACTGTAAACTATGATGGAGGAGAGATAAATGCTATGGGTCTAAGTATTCTCCTATGCAGCTACATCAAGCCCCTTACTTCCAGTGAACAGCTTGCGGAAGGCCCCTGTTTTTAGTTCTGCATAAATATGTGTTAATGCAAGCTCTATAAAGACATAGCAAAACCATACAATGAGTACTTAACAGAGTTATAGCCATTAAAACATGCAAGCCACATCTCTTACCACGTTCATTTGCTGTTTGTGAATTTTACAGTGGTTGGATGATTTTGGTGTAGAAGAACCAGATCTAAACACAATCAGATGATTTTTGAGGTGAACTGGGGCTGAGATTACGAGCCAGGCTTATCCAACATGGCACAGCATAGTATAGCCTTTATTTGTCACATTTACATTACAGCACAGTGGAAGTGTTTCTTCGCATATCCCAGTTTGTTTGGAAGCTGGGGTCAGAGCGCAGGGACAGCCATGATACAGTGCACCCTGGAGCACAAGGGTTTAGGGACTTGCTCATGGACCGAAGAGTGGCAACTCGAAGAGCTCGAACCCCCGACCTTCTGATCATTAACCTCACCTAAACCTTAAAGCAAGAGAGCCCTAAACCATAGACCAAACCATAGACCCACAGAAAACCGTCTATACACACACACACACACACACACACACACACACACACACACACACACACTAAACCATAAAGCAAGAGAGCCCTAAACAACCATAGACCAACAGAAACCGTCTATACACCACACACACACACACACACACACACACACACACACACACACACACATACACACACACACACCTAAACCATAAAGCAAGAGAGCCCTAAACCATAGACCAACAGAACCGTCTATACACCACACACACACACACACACACACACACACACACACACACACACACACACACACAGACACACATACACACACACACACACACACACACCTAAACCATAAAGCAAGAGAGTCCTATACCATAGACCAACAGAACCCTAGAACCCTTTACTCACGCACATACACACACACACACACACACACACACACACACACACACACACACACACACACACACACACACACACACACACACACACACACTACAACACCTAAACCATAGATTGTAATTGCCCTAAACCATAGACCAACAGAACCCTTTACTCACACACTTACACACACACACGCCTAAACCACAGAACAAAATAGCCCTAAAGCATAGATTGCAAGAACCTTTTACACACAAAGACACATACACACACACACACACACACACACACACACACACACACACACACACACACACACACACACACACAACACACTAAACCATAGATTGTAATTGAACCTTTACACACACAAAGACACATACACACACACACACACACACACACACACACACACACACATATGCACAGAGGTTGGTCAAGTAATGATTTTATTGAATCTAACTAAAACAATTAATGAAACATTAAAGTATGATCTGTTATTATGAACTAGTTTGGACTATTAGTCCTCAATTCAATGAACTTAAAATGTGTATATTGCCTCTTACAATGGATTCGGTCAGAAAAGCATATTGACACAAATCTATAACTTTTAATTAATAGCTGTTTTAATATCCCCACAAAGGTATCCATGATAAAAAAGAAGTCTCATACTGTCTCAATTTTAAGCTATTGAAAATTTCCACCCCAAAAGCAGTCTTGTTCCTATGACTGTATAATATCCTGCATTTTCCAGCTAAGTAAAGCCCGTTTGCACGGACACACCCTGCAACCCTCGCCGTCTTTTTAAAGCAAACGACTGAATTCTACACACAAAAAAAGGCAAGAAAACAAAAGATTCTGTTACCTAAAACCTGAAACTTAAATCTCTATAGACGACTCTCTTTGCAATTATTTAAGGTGTACACTATGGAATACTGTGTGTATTTTTCAACAATGCTTTTGCAACTCTTTGTAGTGAACAATACGGGAAATCCGTGACACTGAGCTTACTCACAACCACTGAGGCCTGGACAAAGGCATTTTGGTTACTGTGAAAGAGATGTGCAAATAAATATACATTCATAATATTACATAATCAACTGCACCGTCCAAGTATCGATAGGTGTGACTGTTCATTTCTGAGAAGCTTCACTTTCCTTTCCTTTTAATCATTTGTGTTTACTGTAAAAAAAAACAAAAAAAAAACGGGTACGATAAAAATACACAACAGCACTTCCATTTCGCCATTGGAAATAAAAGCCTAATCTAATTATACTCTGCAATTGGTGAATATGACTAACCTTCACTTTCAAGCACATTTACTTTTTATTAGAACGAAACTATGACATCATACAATTTTGTCTTGTCAATGCAATCTTTATATTCCATTTCCAAGAATAATACACTGGCTGACACACACAAACACACTTGTTCCAAATCTCCAGAACTCAGACTTTCGTTTTTAGTATGTTTGCAAAGTCGGAACCGTTTGTCGAGCCGTGTTGTTCAGTGTTTATTGCCTTTCGCTTTCAATTCGTAATTTTTTTTTTTTTTTTGCCTAAGCACCAGTATTCTTTCTTGGATCCGGAATGAAACATTATTTTGACATTTGACCTTGATGGATATGGTCGCTGTCAATCGAAATGCAGCTTAACCTGTCCCAGTGACATTCTGACAATGGGTCTGTTGTAGTAACTAAGGGACTCTGACAATGGGTCTGTTGTAGTAACTAAGGGACTCTGACAATGGGTCTGTTGTAGTAACTAAGGGACTCTTGTTAGATAGTAAACTATTACAAAACAGTAATAGTTATAGTAATAGTGAGACCTAAAGCACTTCCTGTACGTCGCCCTGGATAAGGGCATCTGCTAAATACCGCAAATGTAAATCGCTGATGTTAAATGACCAATAACGCGTTTCCTGAAACTGAAGACAATCGCTTATTCATTTACACCCATTCACAACTAGAAAACTGAAATCTAATCGTACTAAAATCTAAAAAGCTTATTTTTGGAAAATAAGTCGATCAAATAAGTCCTAAAAATCACATTGTACATAAGACTTTAAACTTTTTTAACTCCTTTTGAGTAAATGTCAAATCACTAGAAACAAGTGACAGAATTAAAGTGAATGTTGTGCTCATTTTAAGTCTAATACTGCCCTGAAAAAGTCTTATATCAAGAATCTTAAGAATATATATATATATATATATATATATATATATATATATATATATATATATATATATATATATATATATATATATTCATTCATTCATCTTCTACCTAAAACCGCTATATTCAATTCAATTTCAATAAAATTTTATTTATAGAACGCTTTTTTGTCATCGTCTTTTGCAACTCTTTGTAGTGAACAATACAGGAAATCCGTGACACTGAGCTTACTCACAACCACTGAGGCCTGGACAAAGGCATTTTGTTCGCTGTGAAAGTGATGTGCAAATAAATATACATTCATAATATTACATAATCAACTGCACCGTGCAAATATCGATAGGTGTGACTGTTCATTTCTGAGAAGCTTCACTTTCCTTTCCTTGTGTTTACTGTAAAAAGAACAAAAAAAAAAACGGGTACGATAAATTTTTTGTCATCGTCTCAAAGCAGCTTTACATAACACTTATGTGTGAAAAGTGAAGATCAATTTGGCCCTAATTGTTTCTTGTTGAGCAAGCCGAAGCGACGGTGGCGAGGAAAAACTCCCTGGGAACAGGAAGAAACCTTGAGAGGAACCAAACTCAACAGAGAACCCCATCCTCATTTGGGTTGTTAGTGTGTGTGTGTGGTTGAGAATGTATATTGTGGACTGTGAAGTGTATTCATGAATTTGAAGCATCATCAACCGGGGGCGGGTCACCAGGAGGTTTCGGACAGGAACAGACTGCAGTGGGGATCTGATCTGGATCACTGGCAGCTCAGCAGTGGGACATGTAACTCAACGGAGAGAGAGAGAGAGAGAGAGAGAGAGAGAGAGAGAGAGAAGAGAGAAAGAAGAAGGAAAGAAATGAGTGGTTAGTCACGGTCATGGTTGCAGTATGGGAGTGTGTATGTTTAGTGTCGAGTGCAGATGTGGACTCCGGCAGGATTAACTATAACAGCATAATTAAAAGGAGAATCAGGGGGAAACACAGACATGAGAGCTTCCTGATGTGTAAACAAACATTCACTCTCACCACCACAAACCTGAGTGATTAATGAGAGTGAGGCAGACAACAACCACATCACTATAATACTCAACATCCATGTGTCCCCCAGATCTACTCCTTTATGTAAGGTAGGACTATTCACTAAAAGCTTGGTTAAATAAGAAAGTTTTCACCCTGGACTTAAACACTGAGACTGTGTCTGATTCTCGAATATTAATTGGGAGGGAGTTCCATAACTTTGGGGCTTTGTAAGAGAAAGCTCTGCCCCCCGCAGTAATCTTCCTAATACGTGGTACTGACAGACAACCTGCATCCTTTGATCGAAGCAGTGGTGGAACATAAGGCTCTAATAGTTCGGTATATATATATATATATATATATATATATATATATATAGATATATATATATATATATATATATATATATATATATATATATATATATATATATATATATATATATATATATATATATATATATATATATATATATATATATATATATATATATATATATATATATATATATATCTATAATGCTATATATATATATATATATAAACCTAAAGGGAGCGGACTAGGAGCTGGGCTGTTGGCCGCCGGACCAAAAGATTGCAGGTTCAAATCCCATCAAGCCAAAGGTTTAAAAAAAAAACGCTTGAAAATTGCAATTTCTTTGCCTGATTATAGGATCTAATAGAATTTATTATTGACTAGATATTAATGATATTTTCAATACTTCTTACCAAGTCTAGTTTGCTTACCAAGTCTATTTTGCTTACCCCATTGGGAGATTTTTAAAATTTGAGTACATTTAGAGATTAATGACTGAATCTTGCTTGCATCAAGGAAAGCTTTTTTCTTTGCAGCGTAAGAGGCTTAAAATTCAAACCACAAAACTAAAGCCATATAAATGCTTATTTAATGTGACCTGCCAGGTCTATTTAGTTTTTAGTTTTCGGTTGTGATTGCGACATTACAATAGTCTTTTGTTGTCATTATCTGATTTTAAACAGATAAACAAGCATTGCCTTACATACACTACGAACGTACCATGAACGTGCTTTCCTAGAGTCGTCTTACACTAGCATTAATCTTTTTTTTTCTATTTTTTTCTCTCTCTCTCTCTCTCTCTCTCTATCTCTCTCTCTCTCTCTCACTCTCTCTCTCTCTCTCTCTCTCTATATATATATATATATATATATATATATATATATATATATATATATATATATATATATAATTCCTGTGTGCTTTAAATAACCTTAAGCAATGAGTAGCACAGGGACATTATTGCAATAAAAAAAAAGAGTCACTTGTAAATTATCTGCATCATCTCCAGCATCTGTAAAACAATTGTTCCTTTGTATAGCATGAGGGATTTTCTGAAGAACTATTATTCTATCGGACACCAAACATTTTGTTTGGACATGAAGAATATCCGGGTTCACATTCGAAAATGGGACTGTAAATCATGGCAGAATAAATTGGTAAAGTAAAGGCAAAATGTCCCTTTTCATGAAAGTTGTCCTGTATAAGCTGATTGTGAATACGAATCCTAGGCTGGGCCCAGAGTAGTCTTTATGATTACAGCTATAGTATCGGGTCCAAGGGAAAATGTATTCACTAAAATACGATGTATACAAAGTACCATGATATCCAATATGACTGTACCCCAGGTGAAGGTCGCACTGCTACTATCCGGAGTTAATTATTTTAGCACATTTTCACAGGCCACCATATTGAACTCTAAAACTATAGACATCAAATTAGACAAAAGAATTATAATAGCTTTTATGAATAAATGCGGGGGCACGGTGGTTTAGTGGTTAGAACGTTCGTCTCACACCGCCAGGGTCCGGGTTCGATTCTCGTCTCGGCCATGTATGTGTGGAGTTTGCATGTTCTCCCCGTGCCTCAGGAGTTGTTCTCCGGTATCCTCCTGGTACAAAAACATGCACGGTAGGTTGATTGGCACCACAAAGACTCCCCGTGACCCGAGGGAAGATCGAATAAAGCGGTAGAAGATGAATGAATGAATGAATGAATGCTAGTTAAGTCAAGAGGATTTTAATGCCGTTTCCACTCTATATCACTGATGCAGTACACGAGACAACGTTTCTCCAGGACCTTGGTGCTACAGAAAACAAAATATGACACAATATAGAGCTACAAAACACAGAGCTGTAGACTAGACTAAGTTGTCCCTGCCACATAAAGTGCATTGTGTGCAACCAGGTGCAAACATTGTGTGGAATAGACAACATGAGTACACAACACAAAATAACGATGTCGTGCAATATTCAATTGTAAACCTTTTTAAACCATTTTACAAAACTAGCGTTGTAAACGGCTCGACTGATATGGGAATGGAGCGAGCAGAGCGACATGTGCAAGATGAGCATGTAAACAGAGCAGTATATGCAACAAACATGTAAAAACCAGTAATAAAAAATAGAAAGAACATCGGAATGCTATGTGAATTTTTTTGTGTGTGCTTGTTGTGTTTTTTGTGTTCTTTTGGCACTAATTAATTTATCAAAATTCAAATGTGGCCAACCATGTTGTCATAGACTACAAGTTTCTGTGTCGCAAAATTGTCATGGTCACAAATAACAATCAAACCCCGAGGTTGTCATGGTTTGATACTTTCGGTTTTGTATTCCAAGGTAATTCAGATAAATAAAATACATTTCATTATAAATAATATCTAATTAATATCTAATTAACAAGATATAATTACTACTTTCATATGAGCTAATATTTATACTTATATATGAGCTGATAAGCAATATTATGTTATCAGAGCCATTGTGTTACGTATAATGGAAATGTATATGCTTTCTATCTCTGTGCAAGTAAGATTTCTCCCCATATATATATATATATATATATATATATATATATATATATATATATATATATATATATATATATATATATATATTTCTCACCCCAAACAACAAGTAGGTTGCATATAATATGGAACAGCCTGGTGGTTCCAGTTTGGATGAAACACTGAACTCTGTCCATCCTGTTACTCTGTTAAAAGAAAAAAAACATGTGGGTGAAACTTTACAGATTTAGGTTTAAAATAAAGAAATAAACGGCACTATGGACCATTGGGTTTTCACAATGATGTTTTCCAGCACCTTGTTTATTGAATACTATCTTTATCAGAAGGTTGTGGCACAGGTGCAAACACACACACACACACACACACACACACACACACACACACACACACACACACACAACCATCGAGTCCTGAATGTGAGCTTTTGGCAACTGTGATAGACATCAACACACAGTCTGAGAATTCAAATGACTGACTAAACCGGAAAAGTGGACGATAAATATCCCTTCTTCTTCATCATTTTCTCCATCTATAAACATACATTTCTGAAAAACTGTGTTTCATTTTCCTTTACATATTAAGTGGTTAACTATTGACTAGAAAAAAGTAAAAATACATCCGTGTTCCAGCGTAGCATAGTTTTATGGACTGAAAAGCAGCGCTTCCTTTTCAGCCATGGATTGCTGTCTCAACGGTCAAGCCCTCTGAATAAGGAAGTAAAACACCAATCTAAATGAAGAAATCTCAGCAAGCATTGTTATGCTTGATGCACCGCTAATCCCTTTTGATCATCTATGAGATCACGTAAATCTCTTTTACAGGAACTGTAAGAAAGGATTCAATGTCAACAAATGAACAACAGCAAAGAAAGGTTATCACCCATAACACCCAGTAGTTGTATTTGCTCTCTGTGGCTTATGGGACTTTCCAGTAATATGGAACAATTACTTATTAACATAAATAACTTGACCTCACTGACATCGTTCTCTGATCTTGACAACAACGACAACAACAACAAAAAAAGTAAAAGGTTTAGTCTTACAACACAAGCTACAATAGAAAACAATACAAAGGTCCATTTAGCGGAATAAAACCGGTATACACCGGAGAAAAACTCCCATGAGGTACGAGGAGAACGTGGAAAGTCCACATACACACATGGTGGAGGCGGGAATCGAACCCATCACCCTGGAGCCACCGTGCCCCTAGTAATGCTATTCAAGTATGTATATTACGATTGATTACGAAAATGTATCTGCGTTTGTTCGTTCGCTCGCTCGCACTTT
Organism: Kryptopterus vitreolus; assembly: GCA_030449085.1. NCBI lineage: Eukaryota > Metazoa > Chordata > Actinopteri > Siluriformes > Siluridae > Kryptopterus > Kryptopterus vitreolus. The sequence goes on along the minus strand of JACRUU010000005.1, from coordinate 4,855,006 downwards.
AAATGTTGGATGAATTAAAGTCTTAATTATGAAATCGTATATAGGATATAGAGAGGGGGCACGGTGGCTTAGTGGTTAGCACATTCGCCTCACACCGACAGGGTCCGAGTCCTGTCTCGGCCATGTGTGTATGGAGTTTGCATGTTCTCCCGGTGCCTCAGGGGTTTTTCCTCCGGGTTCTCCGGTTTCCCCCCGGTCCAAAAACATGCACGGTAGGTTGATTGGCACCTTGGAAAATTGTCCCTAGTGTATGAATGTCATTGTGAATGTGAGTGTGTGTGTGTCCTGTGATGGGTTGGCATTCCATTCAGGGTGTATCCTGCCTTAATGCCCATAGGCTCCGCGACCCGAGGGAAGATCGGATAAAGCGGTAGAAGATGAATAAATGAATGAATATAGGATATAGAGGTAATAGTGATAATAGATACTGATAAATACATACCATGTAAAGACACGAGCATTGAAGCAAATAATCTGTTTCAGACATATGATTCTTACTACAACTATAGAGGCAGAAAATCATGCTGACTTTATCCCTTTGGGATTGCACGTTTAACTTTGTTAATCTCGTAAATACATTTGTTAAAGCAAAAATATCGTCATTCATGGTAGCATAGAATAAGTCAAGGCTTCGACTTCAGGCCTTGGGGTGAGCTGTTTTACACTATGACCATTCTGGCCAGTTTTACGGCTCAGAAGGTTGAGCAAAAAAGGCCGCTAAGTCACGACTGAGAGCAAAATATCAAGCATGTTTTCTGCCAAGCTTGTTTTAAAGCTACCCATATTCGTTTACAGTGATATCTGACTAGTGATACAGAAAGCAGAATGTGCCTCCTCAGCCTCACCATTATCACATGGTCTCAAAGTGGCATTAAAGGATGTAAGGACAACATTTTAACATAAAAGATATAATGATTGGGGCGAAAAATCCCTTAGATAGAATGACGAAGAAACCTTGAGTCAAAACCCATTCACATTTGGGTGTGGAGAACCTGTGTGAATATGGTCAATACAAAATCCCAGAGCGTGAGAACGATCATGAACATTAGGGTGTGTGAATGTGTACAATAAAAAAAAGAAAGAAAAAAAACGCACGCTTTTGTCCATATAGAGTATCTAACATCGTAACATCTTTTGTCCATATAGAGTATCTAACATGGTATGTCATATTTAGAAGGTCATAGCATTCCCTCACCATACCACACCTTGCAGTTTATTCAATTTCTGCTCAATGAAAATAGCAAAATGACTATGCAGAAGGAAATTCTTTTATAATGAATGGGACTTGTTTTTACTTTATTTCCTGCATAATTTCCAGCATCAGTGAAATATTTTTGCTTTGCACCATGTGACCAAGTATTCATTTATTAAAAGATATTAATAGATACTAATTAATTAGACATCAGTTATTCCTGTCCATATCTGGCATATTTCAGTATTGACTAGTTTAATTGAATTCATTGTTGCTTTCGGGTAAATGCAGTTTTAAATTCCTCAAACAAAGCAATAGGAAACTCTCGCTAAAAAATACATGAGGAAGAACCTTTAAGCAAACATTTGCAAAGAATCAATAGAGATTCGAGCTTTACACTGGATAAACGGATCAATAATTCAATATATTTGATGATTATCTCTATTCTAGTGACTTTGTTTGCTTCTGGATATTTCTATAGGATGTTATACGATGTTTCTATGCGTTTTCCTCTGTTGCCTTTGTTATATCCTTGTGTCCTTGACATTTGAGAAAGGCGCCTAGAAATAAAACGCATTATTGTTATTATTATTATTATTATTATTATTATTATTGCAGCAGACTCCTAGGTAGCATAGAATATAGATGAGATAATCTTCTGAACCCTGTGAGTAAAATGTCTTTTGCACATTGCAAATTATATTATACATATAGAACCACTTCTAATGATGGACTTTTTGATAAATATTCAAAAGTATTTGTTTTTCCTTCAACGAAACCCTTTTTAAAGATGTATGTTAAGGACCTGTGAACTTCACATTGAATGGAGATAGTCTTAGTGCTGGTACTTGACTCAAATATGATTCTACTACTATTATTTTCTACTACTAAAGTTATATACAGTACATTTAAATAATGAGCTTTAATGTATAGATCAGCCTCGCAAATCAACCCCCACTGAACAAATTCGGGGAGAATTAAAATGCCATATAGACAGATTTATTAAAATGTACTTGCAGAAAAAAAAGGAAAACAAACTACCTTTTAATCATTTGTATGAATGAGAGGCTTAAATAAGAAACGCAACAAATATACACTATAATGCCAAATGTTTGCAGACACCTGGGAATTTGTATAATAGGAGCTTTTTGAGCCTGTCACTCCACATTTAGTCCAAATTTGCTTTTATTATGCCCTCAATTCTTGTCCTGTGCCTAAGGGCATTTGTGGTTAGTTAAGTCAGGTACTGACATAGCGTGAGTAGACATTGGATGTCAGTGCTCTAATTCATTCAATTAGGGTTGAGATCAGATCTCTATAGATGGCCATGTAAACATATCTTCATGGAGCCTGCTTTGTGCACATTGGTTATTTCCTGGAACAGGTTTGGGTTTCCAGGTTCAAGTGAACGCAAAATTGGACGTTATACCACATCCATAGACATCCTAGACAACTGTGTGCCTCCAGCTTTGTGGTAGTTTGGAGAAGAACCTCATATGGCAGGAAAGATCAGATTTCCCAATACTTTTGTCGATATAGCATTTGATAAAAAAAAAAAAACATAACTAAAATATAATCTTTTTTTTTTGCTAAATGCTATAATCAGAGATTTAATAACGTCCTCTCGTGCTACCATACCTTGAGTTAAATCAAATTATTATAATTTTTAATAAGTCATTCTGTTTGTTGTATGTTTATTTAAAAAAGGGAAGTAGAAGAAATACAGTATCTATCTATCTATCTATCTATCTATCTATCTATCTATCTATCTATCTATCTATCTATCTATCTATGTGTATCTATCTATATATATATATATATATATATATATATATATATATATATATATATATATATATATATATATATATATATATTAGGGATGATTATGTAGAAGAAATATAGCTTTATTTCTCTCTCTCTCTCTCTCTCTCTCTCTCTATATATATATATATATATATATATATGCATTGCATATATGTTGCATGTGTATCATATATGTGTATGTGTAAAGTGTATTAAGTATATATACTGTGGTCATAGATAGATAGCTAGATAGATAGATAGATACATAGATAGATAGATAGATAGATAGATAGATAGATGTCTATAAAACAATATGTCAATATTTTGTGTATGTCAATAAACACAAATCCACTAGCAAAAAGTCAAATTTTTTCATAATAAGTACTTAGTTAAGTAATACTTTATTGTATTGTAAATATAAATTAGGGTGTAAATAATCATTACAGTTTTATTACTGCAACTTTTGTTTTGCTTGCAGGAAAGTCAAACCATTTACGCTTTGTTAATTGCAAATTCTTCAAAGTAAAAAAATGTATAATACTGTAGCAATGTAATGTAAAACTGTAGTAACAGTATAACATCACACAGAATATATATATTCAATAACAATATGTCCTTTTTTGTATCTACATTTTAATTCCTGGTTGTTGTTTGGAAGTTGTGCTTGGTGACTAATGCAATGCCTCCTGTGCAAAAGGTAGTTTTGTACAGTTGCATGAATGTATATGTAACCATATACCACTGTAGTACACTCTGGACCATAAATAACACAAACATAATAAAACATATAAACAATAAATGTATCTTACTGTTAAAATGATGCTTTCTTTCTTATCCCTTACTTTTATTCTCATTTCATTTTCTATAGTTAGAATTGAAATGCACTGTTTAATGTTACGATAATTATGCATTATTTACAAGTTTATTGTTTACAAACTCAAAGCTGTCAATACACAGAGTCCGGCTCTATGGTTTATCTTCGTCATAATTGTTGCTGTATTGGCTGATGTTTAGTGAACTCATAGAGCCCGCAGGCGTCGGCTGACTTAAACCTGAATCCGTTTCCGAACCTGTTTGTGATTCTATGTTGTCTATCTGAGGTTCATTGAGGTCTGTTTCATATGCATCATTCAAGTGGCCATGCTGATGTTTCTTCTGAATTTCCTCGAATAGCCGAAGAACCTAAGAATAAAATACATATATATGAAATGCAGTACCATGTTTTGATGATCTAGTATATAATGTATGTAATTTTGATTTAATTTAAGATGTTGGCGTTCAAACTTTTAAAAGCACTGATAGTTTTGTCCATTTTTTTTCTTTTTACTAATGTTCAATATTAATGTTCCACCTTATAAACAATTGCAACCAAAGTATCATACAGTTACTTTTATCCATTCGGATAAAAAAAAAGTCTGTCCCTTATGCGTCATTCATTACAATGGATTATCTGTATAATTAGTAGTTATAAGACAATGATTAGCCATTGTATATAAAACATCTGTAGTGCATAGATGTGTTACCTGCGACTTGGGAATAAGACCGACTCTGAAAAAGCCAATTTGGCCGCTCTCGATCTTGGTGCAGTCCACTACAGTGGAGGCAATATTCTCAGGTGAAGGCCCATCACATAACACTCCATCAACCTGTGTACAAAAATATCCTTCATTGTGATTATTCTTCATATATGACACTTAATGTAGCTTGGTCTATTAAGACGCTTCTTTATAAGAGTAAGATGTACCTTATCACCCAATTTTGCGTACACCTGGTTATGATGGGTGGTGTCTGCTTCACCTGTCGGATTTGCTGATGTAACAGCGATAGGTCCCACCTACAGGGCGAATTATTAAATTTATTATATATATATATATATATATATATATATATATATATATATATATATATATATATATATGGGCATCAAGATAGGACAAACCTTGAACACACACACATTCACATTCATACACTAGGGACAATTTTCCAAGGTGCCCAATCAACCTACCGCGCATGTTTTTTTTGGACGGGGGGAAACCGTATATATATATATATATATATATATATATATATATATATATATATATATATATATATATATATATATATTACACAGTGTTGGGGAGTAACTACTTACATATGTAATAGTAATCCATTATAGTTACAGCTAAAAAACCTCCAATGACCACCGCCTATCAACAATATTTTAAACACTAAATAATTTTTAACAATAAAGATTTTTGTCCACACACCCCCCCTTGACAATTTGACTCTGAAGCAGCTCAGTTTTGAAAAAAACAAAACAAACAAAACAAAACAAAACAAAACAAACAAACAAACAAACAAAAAAAATATAGATATTTCCCAAGTATAAGAGATGTGGCAAAGTACCTACCAAGCTAATCAGATGGTTAACAACAGTGCAGTCTGGGTTTCTGATGGCTATGCTTTGTGGGGTGCCGATATATTTTGACGAATCTCTTAAACCAAAGAAATCCATCCATGGCGCTAAGGAACAAAGCCACATTGCATTTTGACCAGAGTGTAATTATGCACAAAGGGGTTTAGTTTGTAATAAACCGTGCTTAAATATAAAGTAACAAACCTCTAGGAATGACCAGGCTGATGGATGAAGGCCAAGCTGCCTCCATTAGATCCCACAGAAGAGGATTGATCTGTTGTTTAACTGGTTCTAACTGTTTAATAGAAGAGAGCCATAAAGACATTGGTCGCTCTTGGGCCTGTTTCTTCACCCTGCATATCGAATTAAACATGATTAAAAGTTCATTTGCATCGAATTAGTGTTACAGATTTAACGGAACAGCAATTTCACTATTGTTACAGAATAAAATAATATATGACTTTGCTTTATATCATTGTTTGTATAATGTACGTTTGAAATAAAACCTTATAGGGATGCTTTGTTGTCTATAGGTCTATAATTACAAAAAAGTGATGTGGTACGCCCTGTCATATGTTCCCTGTATGTTTTATTCCACTTAAATCTAAACAATTATTCATTTTTTGAATATTTATAAATATCTATTACCTGACCTGAATTATGTATTTTTTAAAAATCCAGGTCATATATTTATATAAAAATAACAGATCCTTCTGAATGAGATGTTAAGTAATGTAGCTGATGTAACCTGGATATATATATATATATATATATATATATATATATATATATATATATATATATATATATATATATATATATATATATATATATATATATATATATATATATATATATTATATACCGTTCTAGCAAATATATCAACAATGTGTGGTATACAGATTGGAAAATTCGGAATAGGTTAAAAAAAAAATTTCGATCATACTTATAAGCCTTCTCAACCGCCTCTGGTCGATTGCAAGCTGCCACAAGCACATACACCGTGTCGGTGGGAACTCCGCATATTCCTCCGTTCTTCATGATGTCTAAAAAAATACAACATACGTATAAAAAAGGTCTTTCTAGTGAAACTTGTATCACAATTCCTAGTTGAACGAGATGAACAGCTGACCTGCAATCTGCTTCACTGACGAAACCTTCCTGGATGATAAATGTGGACAGCGGTCTCTGCCGCCACCAAATCCTTTCAGCTTTATCATTGGACCGCCGAGCGGAAGGTGCATGCGCTCAAATGTACAGTTCAGCGTGCTGGCCAAGAAAAAGTAGAAGCTCACCAGACCAAAGATAATGGTCGCACCGATGTCATAGCCGTACGGCAGCGCTCCTAATGCATCCAGCAGAAAACTAATGAGAATGAGCTCAAAGGTGACGGCGTAGACAAACCACGCTATGCTGAGGAACAGGGCTCCTATAGCCGCAAGGCTATTGAACACCATGAAGCTGATGATTCCAACTGCTAGGTGGAACCCGCGGACGTCGGCGTAGAGACCGCCGAAACGTGTCAGGCCCCACACTGTCCACATGACACCGTAGAATATGAAGGTGGTGCTCTCTAGAGTTTTACCTCGAGCGAAGGCAACAGAACCGCACAACAACTGCAGGACACCACCTGAAACGACGGCCCATGGCAAAATCACCACTGCCAAGGGGTCCTGATTAGCTACGCTAGCAGTGACGGCGAAAGCCGCCAGCACACTACAACCATGGCCCAACACTTCAGCGTCTGCATATTTGGAGTAACCTAAATAAGGGGCGTGAAGATCTTTGTCAGGAGTCCGGAGCATAAATCTATTGCTTCGAGCCAGGCGATTTTTGAGGAGGCTTTCACCTGTGGGGATCTTTTTTTGAGACACCTGGTTATAGAGAGTTACCAGAAGGACGAGGGACGATGCAACAAATATAGCTGCTTGGACACCCTGCGTGCCACTTTGATAGAAGCCTTTGGGTTGTGCGGCAATTGCGATGGCGTAAGAGACAAAGAAGAGCTGGTATATGGCGTCGACCAAACTTCTGGTACAGCTGAACAAAGCCAGGACAAAAAAGAGCACTGCAAAAACGGTGGGGAAAGGCACTGGGGAATATGGCACTTGGCTGGTTAAGTCTGTCACTAGCACACAATACCCTTCTGAGAACTTTAATATAGCTGTGAAGCCAAAGAAGGTCGCTGCCAAGGTGTCCATGGCTCTGTAAGATAGTACGGAAACACCTAGCTGGAACACACCAGCCGTCCAAAACCATGGGACATGGCCAGAGAACAGGCGAGGCACCACACCAAGCAGTGGACAGGCTAGCAAGCAAGCTGACAACAGGTTCATGACCAAGCCCACAGCAGTTACGCTATTCTCTTCTTGACCCTCTGCTGTCTGCGGACTGCTTTTATTCGGTAAAGATGTGCCTGGTAGGTTCATCTTACCATGTGATATGTAGAAAAGCAGACGTCCACTACCAAAATAGGCACAGACGAAACAGACCAAGAGGTAACATGCAGCAGTGGCTGACTGGCCGAAGCTTGTATTTGCCAAACCGGCGATTTCATGGGAACACGCCAAACAAATGGCGAGGGAAATAATGCTCAGGAAGAACTTCTTACGGACAATGGAAATTAGACTGATGATTAACAATGCCAAAGCAAACGCTGCAAGACCCGGTACCATGGCATTTCGAAGCCCATTTCCTTCACTGACTATACCTTCCCCTGCAAGTATATGAACTAGACCTGAGCCGCACCACAGAGCTGAAACCGTCAGGCAAAGTGTGGTATAGAGAAAGTTGCGGGACAAACTCCGACACAATCCTAAAAAACAAGACAATAGAGTACTGTTTATATGCCGGTAAGGCACATGTGGTATAAAAGTAGAGTTATGATGTAAAATGTAAATAGGTTTCTCTCAAAATCTCTCCCTTTTCTAAAATTATTCATTATTTAATATTTACTTTACTCTGGAAATGTTTCTTTTAATATTAATTGTAAAATATGGGACGTGGCTCCTTTAAGAATTCTGTTCCGGTTGCTTTCCATATAAACGGTTGTTGCCGTTTAGGTTATACAGAAGCGCATTGCATCCACAAAAGAAGAATGCACTTCCATAAAATGGATTTGGGAATGCGATGCGCTTGCGTAGGGGTTCCATATGGTAATATACGCTAATATAGTGAGGAGCTCATAGCTGTTGTGAATTAGTTTATGCCGTTAAATGAATTTGCGTTAACGCGTTATTAACTTTGACAGCACTAATATATACATAAATATACATCCAATTTACATTTTATTATTTCACATATATTTATTCAACAGATTAACTTGGATAATATCAAAATGTTTTGCGGTTGGATCAATTTTGCATATGATTTAATTTCACACATATACAAGAATAAATGTAATATATTAAAAATGTTGTGTAGTGTATACGCATTTAGTGATTAAAAATATATTCAGCAAATATGTTATGGTATGAAATATGAATATAATAATAATAATATAATAATAATCTTTCACTCTTTCACTCTTATGATTTTATATTAATACATCATCGTTCTTACATGTCGCTTTATGCACCCACCTGCATAGGCCACCAGGGCAGCAATGATGATCAGTTCAATCCCCAGTGCAGTAGCAGGAATTAAGGCCTTATCAGGAGTGCTGCCATAGTAATTAACCAGAAGCAGCAAAGAGCCTTGAATGGAAAAATAAGTGCAGTGACCCTTCAGAAGTCTAATTTATGTGCTTTTTCCCCCCTCACAACTTTTTGCATTAAAGAATGAAAACCGTAGGATACCTAGATATTCTTTTTGCAACTATAAATATAGTACATGATGTCAAGACAGTGGATAACATCATGTATTTTTGTTTTTATTAAAAATAAAATAAATGAATCTAAACTTATGACAGTTCAAGAGAAAGAAAATACGCTCAGCATTAAGTTCAAGCTTTTAAGACGCAGGAAAACAAACCAAAACCTGTTTGTATTAAATATAAAACATAATTCTTATTAATTGTGCCCTCTACTGGCAATAATAATTTAGTCTCATTCTTAAACAAAACATAGAAAGCACAGTTTTACATATAATTTAATTCACTTGTATCCGTTTTATTACACGTCTTATTAAACTTCTGGCGCGCTTAAAAACATCAATAACAAAAGAAAACAAACACCGTTTGCTAAATTGATTAACTATTTAAAAAGATGCAACATACCACCAGCAATGCCCAAAATACCGATGGAGTAATGCAGTGATTCGGAGTCGGATGAAGATTCTGCCATTGTGCTAGGATCTGCTCTGTGTGTGTGTGTGAGTGTGTGTGTGTGTGTGTGTGTGCGCTATGTCTTATAAGTAGTCCGTAGGTTGACGTCACACCTTTTACCTGCCCACTAGGCTTATGTTTCCTGAAATTCCCCTTTTTAATAAAGTTCGATTTAAACCAATACGAAATTCATTTATTATTCATTAATTATTTTTTGTTTTGTTTTGTCTTGTTTGGAAGTCCTTTTGTAATAAAAAAAAAAAAAAAAAAAAAAAAAAAAAAAAAAATATATAGATATATATATATATTTTATATATCTATATATATATATATATATATATATATATATATATATATATATATATATATATATATATATATATATATATATTATATATCTTTATTTACACTCTGGGCTTATATATTTCTGCTTCTGTTTTTGCTGCTGCAGCATTGAAATTTCCCCATTGTTGGACCAATAAAGGTGTGTCTTATGTAATCCCATTTTACCTGAATGAATGAATAAATGAATGAATGAATGGGATTTTTTTCCAGTATTCTTTCACTCAAGGTTTCTTCCTCATAGAATTTTATAGAGTTTTTTTTGCCATACCACTTATAAGCACTAAATTATCATCATATAGAAAGATCTGACAATGACTACGAAAATGAAAGAATAGCACATCATGATTTTTATCCATTTATAATTGCACTCGTGATTGAAGCCAATGTCTCTCACTATATGATACATATGCTTAAAAAAAAAACATTGACTGGTACAAAATGATGCACTACGCTTGTTTTATTATTAAACGTATAAACAGTAGTATACAAAAATACAAATATTTGTATAAAAAATATACAAATATACATTCAAGGGTAAACAACAACAAAATATCAAGTAATACAATTACATCTTAAGGAGACAATGGGATGAATATAGAGATATTGTTTTCAAATTAGTATAACTTTGTTTCCATATATGTATTTAACTCGAATTTAAACAAATAAAATAAAGGCCATAAAATGTTTCTTTATTAATGTGAAATTTAGCTAACACACGAAAAAAATGTATCATGTAATATTACATGACAATGTAATTATCATGTAATAATAACGTGGTATTATTGCGCTGTAACGTGGAGGACGGATACATATTTGACCCGTTTTAAGCAAATTAGAATAGAATAGAATTCTTTTCACTTTTATCAGACGGAAATTATTAACACGGAAGAGCATCGGCTTTTTGTGTACTTTACACTCGTATGCCGTCTGTTTCACTGACTGCAACCTAAAACCAGCACGGAAAAAAAAACCCATATTGAAAGGGTGGACTCAGCATGACCTCACTGTCTAAACGTGCTTGTTCATCCTGCCTGGCAAGCCCCCCTGCGCGAGATCGCGGTTCAAAGAGGCGTTGCTTCACTTGTGGGCGGGGCCAAACCTGAGCCTATATAAACGGGTTTCTCGAACTCCTAAGCGTTAAAGCGGTACTAAGACTACTTGAGCGTCGGTTCGGGCCTGAAGTCATTTCCGTATTACAAGGTAAGGCAAGTAAACATAACAATAACAATAACAGAGACTTTATATGTTATGGTCATGTAAATGCAACAATAATTTCAAATTTTATAAAGTATCATTTTAATGATTGTATAGCGCTAACAAGTAGGTTTCAATAAGGATACCTTTATTCCTAGATTACTTGACATCATGTATGTCATCATGTATGTCATTGCCTTTAAGGCATTTTTTTTATTGTGTACGCCTTCCTACCCTTGTTACCTGCCTGGAGACTGAAGTAATTATAGTTCACCTGGAGCAATCTCCCCAAGGGCTTCAAGGTGTGCCTGAATTTTTTATAAAGTGCTATGCTTTGTCATAGACACCCGTCGTTCACCTTTATCTCTCATCTGGTCGCTTTGTTTATTCTGTAGACAGAGCAGAACGTTGCAGGGCCTAATGCAGGGCATCATTAAATAATTTTCTCATATTAGGATCATATTCCCGTCTTTTGTTTTTTTCATACTCTTATCTATTGGTTTTCAATTTTTTTTCCTATATGTGTTTCTCAGGTGCAATGGCAAAGCGTGTAGCAGTGATCCTTGCTGGCTGTGGTGTTTATGATGGGACTGAGGTCCATGAGGCTTCTGCTATACTGGTACATCTTAGTCGGGCTGGTGCCAAGGTAACACACCTAAGTGAAAAACATATATATATATATATATATATATATATATATATATATATATATATATATAAATATATAACATATATAAACGTATATATATATATATATATATACACACACACACACACACACACACACACACACACACACACACACACACACACACACAATGTATACTTACATTATGCAGCTGTACATAATTAGCAGCTGTGTGTCTTTTTGTGAGTTTGATGAAGAAGTTTCCATTCTAGGTCCAGATGTTTGCACCTAACGCTGAGATGATGCATGTTGTAAACCACTGCGAAGGCAAACCCGTGGGAGACAAACGCAATGTCATGCAAGAAAGTGCCCGCATTGCTCGCGGAGACATCACCGACCTGGCCAAGCTAGATGTGTCTAATCATGACGCAGTCATCATTCCAGGTCAGTCTTAAGTAGGCAGAACATTTTTTTTAGCCATACCAGTATTAAATGTACTCAATTAGTACCTGGAAGCGTAATCTTTAAACTTGTGAAATTTAGTTCATGGTAGGTAAAACTGTTCTGTTTAGGAGGCTTTGGAGCAGCTAAGAATCTCAGTGACTGGGCCACAGAAGGCAAGGCTTTCTCAGTGAAGCCCCTGGTTGAGAAAGTCATCAAAAGTTTTCACCAGGCTGGAAAACCTCTGGGCATGTGCTGCATTTCTCCAGTACTTGCAGCAAAAGCTATTCCTGGCTGCGAAATTACAGTCGGCCATGACAGCGAGTGTGAGAAGTAAGTATTATGAAGTACATACTTCATAACTGGAATAATAATTGACCATATATAATATGCAATAATGGTGTTTTGTTACCTTTACAGATGGCCATATGCTGGAACAGCTAAGACACTGGTGGAGCTGGGCTCTAAGCATGTAAATAAGAATGTAGGAGAAGTGCACGTGGATAAGAAAAATAAATTAGTGACTACTTGTGCCTTCATGTGCAATGCACCGTTACATGAAGTTTATGACGGATTGGGGGTCATGGTAACAGAAGTCCTTAAACTTGCCTGATTTTTCTTTTTAAAAAACATTTCATTTCACATTTAAGGACCCACTGATGAATTTACAGTGACCATTGTGTGATTTTTTTTTTCCCACTGGAAAATGATTTCAAACAGTAATAACTGAATATTGTGCTTACATTTCGGATATGCAAATATGCTAAAACATACAAATAAAGTTTGTGTAATAATAAATATATGTTCTTTTTCACTTCCTTTGTGTGACTAAAATTCAAGCATTTTATAAGACATTGTATGCTTGAAAAAATATGGGATAATATATGACGAGTGAAATTATATTTATAAGACAAATGATTGAATGAAATTTGGTGCTAATAACATACATTTCAAGCTTTATGAACTATTTGTCTCTGTGAGGATGCTTTGGGACAATGGGCGTTAATTTCGTTAAATAAATGGTATAAATATCACACAAAAATATTATAATTTAATCAGTTGGTTATATTGTTAATACTTTTAATAAGTCAATATTGGTAGATCCATCCTCTCTTATGGCTTCTCCTATAGGGGTCGCCACAGCGGCATATTTGAGTGATATTTGGTTTGGCATAAGTTGGCAAATAAATTGTCATATTTAAATCATATGTACTGTATACACAAGTGAACACATGCAGTTCTGGTAAAATGGAAAAGGGCTTCTTCACATAAATGTTATGGAGGTCATTTTTTTTTACTACTTAAAGTTTTGTATGTAGTATTTATAGTTTTATCTATATGCCATTGTATCCTCACTATCCTATTCTTTATCTTTTAATGAGGTACAATTAGAAAGGAAAATAATAAAAAAAGGTCCATTTCCTAAACTTTCTCACGTTGAACAATCTACTAATTACAAAACACATCCAAGCTGTTAATGAAGAGTATATTAATAAACATAAACATGTAATGCCAAATCACAGCTTCTTGTTAGAGCAAATAATCAACTACTAATGAACTACTCAACTACTCATTGAATGAATGATTCATTCATTCATCTTCTACCTCTTTATCCGATCTTCCCTCGGGTCTATCTCAGGTGTCTGTGGGCATTAAGGCAGGATACACCCTGGATGGAATGCCAACCCATCGCAGGACACACACACACACTTACACATTCATACACTAGGGACAATTTTCCAAGGTGCCAATCAAACTACCGTGCAAGTTTTTGGTCCGGGGTGGAAACCGGAGAACCCGGAGAAAAAAACCCCTTAGGCACGGGGAGAACATGAGAACAAACTCCACACAAACATGGCTGAGACGGGAATCGAACCCGGACCCTGGCGGTGTGAGGCGAACGTGCTAACCATTAAGCCACCGTGCCCTGAATGAATGATCAGTTGTTTATAAAATGACATAAACATAAACATTAAGTTTCCTCCGATCCAAAAACATGCACGTTGATAGGTTAATTGGCACCTTTGAAAATTGTCCCAAGTGTATGAATGCGTGTGTGTGTGTGTGTGTGTGTGTGTCCTGCGATGGGTTGGCATTCCATCCAGGGTGTATCCTGCCTTAATGCCCATAGACGCCTGTGATAGGCACAGGCTCCCCGTGACCCGAGTAGATCGGATATATCGGAGGTATAGCGGTAGAAGATGAATAAATGAATGAATGAATTAACTAATATCTTTCAAAAATGTAGTTTATTATTGCTTATAAATATTGAAAGAAATATTTAATTGGAATCTGGATATTTGGCCTTATGAAATCTTAGCTTCATTGTTGAATGCCAATGTTTAATTATACTAAACAGGTTTTTAAAAAAAAATACAGAACCGAGTGCTCACTGTATTAAATTTGACTTGTGTGTGTGTGTGTGTGTGTGTGTCCTTTATTATATTTATTACAAGGAACTAACACATATTTTCCAAAGCTGCCAGTAAGCTGCCACGTCTGTTAAAAACACACACAATTACATGCTTATAACATTTCAACACTGTTTCCAAAAGTGTGGGGAAAATCCACATGGATGTGATGTTTAGATTTGCACAGACATTTGATCATGTAGTATGCTCATAAAGTTGTGTATAATGAACGCTTTAAAGTTCAATCAAATACTATACATACAAATGATTATAGCATTTTAATAAAGAAAGAATAAATATATTCTATATTAGCTCGTTCACCTCACACCTCCAGGGTCGGGGTTTCGGTTTCGATTGCCTCTGCCATGTTTGCTAGAGTTTGCATGTTCTCCCCGTACCTCAGGGGTTTTTTCTCCGGTTTCTCCGGTTTCCTTCGGTCCAAAAACATTCATAGTATGAATGTGTGTGTGTGTTCTGCAATGGGTTGGCATTCCATACAGGGTGTATCCTGCCTTGATGCCTGAGATAGGCACAGGCTCCCCGTGACCCGAGGGAAGATTGTATAAAGCTATAGAAGATGATGAAAGTCCATACATTATGATGATATTCTGATCATATCAAAATTCTGGCTCCAGACGGTGTTTTCTCTCGACTTGTGTTGCCTCACAAATTAAATTTTTCACTTAGAAATTCTGTACCTTATTTTTAATATAGTACTATTTACAATACATAAAAAGAATTACATACTATACCAAGGTATGTGTAGTGTTGGGAAAACTAATTTGGAAATGTAATAGGTTACAGATTAAAAATGACCCTATTCAAATTGTAATAAGTAGTCTAACTTTTCAGTTACTTTATAAAAGTATAGTAACTGAATACATTTGATTACTTTTTGATTACTTTCATTTGTCCACTAGGTTGCACTCAGAAAAAGAGGGATATATTTTTGAAACTGAGCTTCTTCAGAGTCAAATTGTCGACCGGGTGGGGGGGGGGGGGGGGGGGGGGGGGCGTGGTCAAAGTTTTAGTTTATTCAATAGTAACTGTAATTTAATGACATGTCTTTTGTCAGTAACTGATTACTGTTACGTTTATTTTGCAATTACTCCCCAACCCCCGGGCATGTGAAAACATTAGTCAGCTTTTTAGCACAAATTATTATTTGGAATAATTCATATGCTTTCTGACCAATTAAAAAACAGATCAAAATAAAAAAATGTGTACAACATTTATTCACCTTTATTTTTAGACAAAACAAAAGGCACAGTTTGCAAAGCGGTGAAGTGTAATCATGTTGATCAAGATTAAACCAAACAGTACATTAATGATCGATTTCCACATTATAAGGAATAAGAAAATAAAGAGTATTTTAAATAAAAACCAATATTTCCTATATTTAAGATATAATATGCACAGTTGAATGCTACAAAAAAGCCTTTTAGTCACAGTTAAATCACAGCTTAGGATTGTTGGCTTGAGAAGTGGTTATACTTGTCATGTCCACTAACCACTATGGTAGCGTGGAATTGTCTCGGGCGTTCCGAATCCTGCCGAAAGAGTGCGAGAGGGATGTTACCAACATTGAAGATAGACTGAAGGATGTGTGTATTGTTGAACTGTTGAATTCTCACCTGGATTGGATAAGCGACAGTAGGAACGTAGCGAATCACAAAGCCACAGCGCCGCTTCCCTGACGTGTTGGGATCGCTTGCATGCACCAGGAGCCCGTCGTGGATCTGCACGTGCCAATATCAAAACAGCCTCTTAACATCTTGAAATTCAACCCTGATGCGCGTTCAAAACTTGATAATGCAAGTTACACCATTCCTATTGCTTCAAGTTATATCAGTCATAAGATGCAAATCATCCAAGTGTATATTCTTACAGACATTTGCCCTGCGAAAAGAGGGCAGAGCAAAGACTTCTCTTTCTCCACAAGTTCCTCAGGGATTTCTTGATTAACCGACAGCATGTTGCCCGAACGCTTTGCTTGCCGATGGGGCAAAAGGCCAGAACAGTGACTTCCTGGTAGGGGAAAAAAAACAAACAACCCTAAGATTCATACCTTTTTGGCAGTGGTATTTACCTGGCAGCTTGTTACCCAAGAGCATTTATATTTACCACAGAGCGAAGGTATTAAAACATAACATTTTCACTGACTTTTCATTGCAGTAGGTGTTTTTTGAGACCTTGTGCCCAAAACATAGTGTGAAATATTTCTATATTTTTGGTTTTAACGGCTTAGGATGGCCTAATGTACCTGGAATGACCTGCAGGGCTCCGTTTTCTTCCTGGGCGTCATCCAAAGCAAGCCAGACAGAGACAACTGGCCCTCCATCAAGTCCCCAATACCTATGCCCATGCAAACAAAACATGCCTCTAAGCTTTATTTTGCAGCAAATAATTCTTCCCAAGCATGTAAAAAAACAATCACATACTTCATATCCTGATGCCAGGCCACGTATGGCAGCTCATTTTCTGTATCCGATTTGTTCTTCTCGCCTTCATTTTCCTGGTTTTGTGGAATGGTGTCTTTGTTCGCGTTAGCCTTGTTCGAGACTGGGTATTTGCAGATGAAACGTGAGTCCAACAATAGAACATCAAGACCCAGGACTGCGGTGATCACCTCGAGAACCCTTGGGTGTTTGGCTAGTGCCATTACCCAGTCGTACTTCATGTGAACGTTGTGCAGGCTGTATGAAGTGTAGTCCTCACCTACATGTAGAGTTTATAGCAAATTACATGTGCAGCTGTGATAGTCAATAAGGAGAACCACTTAGAGACTAATATATATATATATATATATATATATATATATATATATATATATATAGATATTATATATATATATATATAAACAAGACAACTTAGAGACAGCTAGAATAATCTGTTAATATATAGAGTATATTAATAAACATAAACATGTAATTCTATTTTGTTAGAGCACATAAAAAACAACTAATTCATTGATTGAATGATCAGCTGTTTATTTGTCTGGTCATCTGTACAGCTGTGTGTGTGTGTGTGTGTGTGTGTGTGTATGTCTCCTTCTAAAAAGATATTAGTTGCATCTAGATGCTGCTTAGATTTTGTTGTCATTTAAAAAAAATCCTTTGGTTAAAATGAAAGTCTTTATTATAACTATATTGTCATCATCATTTTAAATCCTCTACTGAAGAATACTTATGGACTCACCAAACTTTCTCTCCAGCTCAGCAAAGGCACTTCTGGCCTGCTGCAGCTCCTCGGGGCTGAGGATAGGAATGCTGCTTAAATAACCCTCCTTCTCGTACTGAGTCCGAATTCGGTCTGCTCTCTCGAGTCCCATGACTGCAGATGACTGAGAAGTTCTTTCGTTGTTTAAGTGTTGATATATAAGTATTTTTGCTGTTCCTCAACGGCCCGGAGATCGCCGAGGTATGTCTGTTTCGATGACGAAAAAAGTCTGCTTTTATTCAGCGTAGGCCTCTAGGGAGCGATAAAGAGAAAG
This sequence comes from Kryptopterus vitreolus, assembly GCA_030449085.1. Taxonomy (NCBI): domain Eukaryota; kingdom Metazoa; phylum Chordata; class Actinopteri; order Siluriformes; family Siluridae; genus Kryptopterus; species Kryptopterus vitreolus. The sequence continues at coordinate 4,836,834 of JACRUU010000005.1, read as the reverse complement.
AGAGAGAGAGAAAGAGAGAGAGAGAGAGAGTGAGCGTGCATTCGAAGCGTCATAAAAAGTGAGATTTCCAGCTTTTTAACAAACCCTTAACAAGACATTTTATTCACCCGCACAAACCAACGACTCTTTCAGAGCAAATTTATTCTTGGGTGTTTATGCAGCGTTGCACAGGAGTCCTTTGGTTTGCCAAAATCTGTTCCTACTGAGCAGAACTAATGGGGGAAAATACTTTAATATGGCTTAAATGGGTGGAGAACACACTGGCATCTTAAATGAGTCAATCCAAAGCACTGTGTTAGAGAAAAATATTCAAAAATAAGTTTTTATATCAGATTCATCTCATGCTCTTTTGAATACATCACAAAGACATGATGTTATTAAAGTCAAAAATATTAAATTTTACATAAAAAAAAGAAAGACAGAATGCAAAAATTCTGTCTATAAAAAATATTTCTGTAAAAATAGAAAACTATTCAAAATAGGTCCCAAAAATACGTTTTTTTTTTATCAGATTCATCTCATGTTCATTTCAATACATAACAACCAAAATATGTTATTAAAGTCACAAATATTAGATTTTACATAAAAAAGAAAGACATAATAGATGAATATAAAAATTCTGTCTATAAAAAAATCTTTCTATAAAAATAGAAAAATATTTAAAATAGGTCCCAAAAATACTTTTTTTTTTATATCAGATTCATTTCATGTTCATTTCAATACATAACAAAAAAAGATGTTATTAAAGTCACAAATATTAGATTTTACATAAAAAGAAAGACATAATAGATGATAAATTAACGCGAAGCGCAAGGCAGACAGAAAACACTATATAATATTTACATTAACAGCATTTAGCAGACGCCCTTATCATGAGTGATGTACAAATAGTATACAAATAATATATTTGTCTCATCACCACAGAGTTAATATTTAACAAGCAAAGCTCTTACTACCTGGTCACTGTAAGGCTGTTTGATGTCTCTTGCTGCCAACTGCAGAATTACTGCCTCTTATATACACTGCAAAGAAATCAGGGATTTCCTATATTGTGACATATCAGTAGTTTTGGATCCATGCCAAATGTCGTCCTATTTTTAACCCTGTTTGACATAAAGGGGTGTTTGCATTGTATGTAGTCATGCTTACAAATTCTGTAGGAGGCGTGGTCAAAAGGTGGAAAACCAGAAGGAAGTAAAATAAAATTGTGTGCATTCCCTGCCATAAAAAAGTGTGAATACAATGGAGGGTTCAGGTTTCACACAGAGGCAGGAGAAACTGCACGTAGCCTATCTTTAAAATAAATAAATAAAGAAAGAATTAAATAAGGTGGAAGAGGCAGGTGTTCTATGGTGCCATCTACAGATGATAACCATTATTCATATTCATAGACGTACTTGTTTGGGTTTCTCATTCCATATTTTGAAATTTCCCAGTTCCTCATTGTGTCACATGTCACATTGTGTATCAAACTTTGTCAGATGTTTCAATACCTTTACGTCACTGTTTAATGTCACGCTCATGAACATGAATGAAAATGTTCATAAATTGATATGCAGAATTACAGCACAGATCGCACAGATCAACACTAGCATGACTTACGATTAATATAGATGGAATGCAATTTAATTTAGGAATTGATAAGCGTATGCAAAAAAAAAAATGTAAGTAAACAAAGAAAAACAAGTAAACATATAGATCCAATTGATTGCAGATATGTTCCTAATTCTGCTTTTGCGGCAATGAAATGTTTTAGGTGGAGATTTATATGTAAAAATATCCCTTTAGCCTTAACCATATAGTTCATTTGTATTTTTCAGAGAAAAGCAGAATTAGAATATAATGAGCTTTTTGTTTTTGCTGTATATCAGTGACTCATATACATATTAAATGCTTGCTCTTCGGTCAAATTAAAGTGGGTATACACCATCGTCTGTGTGGACCATTAGAAAGAAATGACGTAAGGGAATTTATATTGTACAAGGAAGCAAGCTTTCAAAAAATTGTATGCCTAGTTAACTTCGGTATGTGGGTGGTGGGTGGATGGGGGTCCTTGGGGGTGTCCTTGAATTTGATCTTTATTTGTAATCTTTATTGTTGTTCATTGTTGATCAAAGTTACTTCCTTTTACTGTAAAATGTAGCTCACATATCAGAGGCTGTTTGTGTCATATTTTGCAGATTGTTCATATTAACACTGCACTCTTGCATTCTTATAACACATGACCTGAGACAAGTTAATCACAAATCAAATCAATGACAAGCCAATGAAAGATTACTGTTAGAATTACTGATCTATGGCAATCTAGGGCAGTGTTTCATATACTTTAATATGTAACTGTTTGTTAAATTATGAATTAAAGCATCTGTTTTTAAAGCAACTGTTGTTAAAGCAACCGGCACATTCACACACACACACACACACACACACACACACACACACACACGGATAGAGGTGCGTGTGTATGTGTGTAAAACAGTTTCTAATTTATATTTTATATTGAATATTGATATTAAATATAAATATAAGAAACTGTTTACATTTATATCTAAATATAAATAAATAAATGATTAATATTTATGTTTATAATTCATTTATTTATATTTAAATTGAACAATTTACAAATTAAAGCAACTGTTTTACTCACATACACACACACACACACATACACACACATATATATTCTGTTTGTATACACATTCATGTTTTAATATATATATATATATATATATATAGTTTTTATATTGTACATTATATCTTTTATATATATATATATATATATATATATATATATATATATATATATTTTTTTTTTTGTGTGTATGTATATGTGTGTAAAACAGTTTGCTTTAATTTATAAATTAACAAACAGTTATGTATTACAGTTATGAAACACTTCCATAGATTGGCATCATCCGTATTTTCAGCAGTAATCTTTCACTGATGTGTCATTGACTTGATTTGTCAATAACTTGTGAATTTGTGAAATTCTTACAGTGAAAAAGAGTTGAGTAACTATTGCAAGGTTAACTGTAAAGTGTGTTTTTGGAAATTATTTCGTTGGAAATCTCCATTAGAAACTACTTAAAAGTAATCAAAAAGTATAATGAATATATTTGTATATATATATATATATATATATATATATATATATATATATATATAGACATGGACAAAATTGTTGGTACCCTTTGGTCAATGAAAGAAAAAGTCACAATGGTCACAGAAATAACTTTAATCTGACAAAAGTAATAATAAATAAAAATTCTATAAATGTTAACCAATGAAAGTCAGACATTGTTTTTCAACCATGCTTCAACAGAATTATGTAAAAAAATAAACTCATGAAACAGGCATGGACAAAAATGATGGTACCCCTAACTTAATATTTTGTTGCGCAACCTTTTGAGGCAATCACTGCAATCAAACGCTTCCTGTAACTGTCAATGAGACATCTGCACCTCTCAGCAGGTATTTTGGCCCACTCCTCATGAGCAAACTGCTCCAGTTGTGTCCGGTTTGAAGGGTGCCTTTTCCAGACTGCATGTTTCAGCTCCTTCCAAAGATGCTCAATAGGATTGAGGTCAGGGCTCATAGACGGCCACTTTAGAATAGTCCAATTTTTTCCTCTTAGCCATTCTTGGGTGTTTTTAGCTGTGTGTTTTGGGTCATTGTCCTGTTGCAAGACCCATGACCTGCGACTGAGACCAAGCTTTCTGACACTGGCTAGTACATTTCTCTCTAGAATTCCTTGATAGTCTTGAGATTTCATTGTACCCTGCACAGATTCAAGACACCCTGTGCCAGACGCAGCAAAGCAGCCCCAGAACATAACAGAGCCTCCTCCATGTTTCACAGTAGGGACAGTGTTCTTTTCTTGATATGCTTCATTTTTTCGTCTGTGAACATACAGCTGATGTGCCTTGGCAAAAACTTCGATTTTTGTCTCATCTGTCCACAGGACATTCTCCCAGAAGCTTTGTGGCTTGTCAACATGTAGTTTGGCATATTCCAGTCTTGCTTTTTTATGATTCGTTTTCAACAATGGTGTCCTCCTTGGTCGTCTCCCATGTAGTCCACTTTGGCTCAAACAACGACGGATGGTGCGATCTGACACTGATGTTCCTTGAGCATGAAGTTCACCTTGAATCTCTTTAGAAGTCTTTCTAGGCTCTTTTGTTACCATTCGGATTATCCGTCTCTTAGATTTGTCATCAATTTTCCTCCTGCGGCCACGTCCAGGGAGGTTGGCTACAGTCCCATGGATCTTAAACTTCTGAATAATATGTGCAACTGTACTCACAGGAACATCTAGTTGCTTGGAGATGGTCTTATAGCCTTTACCTTTAACATGCTTGTCTATAATTTTCTTTCTGATCTCTTGAGACAGCTCTTTCCTTTGCTTCCTCTGGTCCATGTCGAGTGTGGTACACACCATATCACCAAACAACACAGTGATTACCTGGAGCCATATATATAGGCCCAATGGCTGATTACAAGGTTGTAGACACCTGTGATGCTAATTAGTGGACACACCTTCAATTAACATGTCCCTTTGGTCACATTATTTTCTGTGTTTTCTAGGGGTACCATCATTTTTGTCCATGCCTGTTTCATGAGTTTATTTTTTTACATAATTCTGTTGAAGCATGGTTGAAAAACAATGTCTGACTTTCATTGGTTAACATTTATAGAATTTTTATTTATTATTACTTTTGTCAGATTAAAGTTATTTCTGTGACCATTGTGACTTTTTCTTTCATTGACCAAAGGGTACCAACAATTTTGTCCACGTCTGTATATATATATATATATAATATATATATGTGTGTGTGTGTGTGTGTGTGTGTGTGTGTGTGTGTTGGTGTGTATATATATATATATATATATATATATATATATATATATATATATATATACACACACACACACACACACACACACACACACACACACACACACATACACACATACACACAAATATTTGGGGAGAAACTAGTTACATGTGTGTGTGTGAGTGTGTGTGGTGTGTGAATATATATATATATACACACACATATATGGGTTATGGGTTAAATTCAGGGCTCTGAACTCCACCTTGCTGAGCATCTTTCATCTTTTTCATCAACTGACTTTCCTAATAAGGGCCTAAATGAGCGAAACCTACACTTCAAAATCTCTATAAAAACACCATATGAGAATATTGTTGTAATCAGGACTTCAACTCTTGTTTATTGTTCAGTTCAACTCTTGTTTATTGTTTATAAAAAAATTACATTTATTACCATTTTAATAAAGGAAGGTTATACACTTTAAACATGAGAAGAGTATGTACAATAAAAGCATAAAGAAAACTAAATAAAGTGTCTCAGATAAATACATTTCTAAATGTAAATACTGTTTCTCAAAATGTTCTTATACTTATACCATACATTGAATATATATATATATATATATGTGTGTTTGTGTGTGTGTGTGTGTGTCTTTTTTTGTATTGTGTTATTGGGTACAAGAGAGGCTTCTAAAGGTGACTCACTGACGCCACCTGCTATTAATTTGAAATGTCCTTCTTTAAAAATTCCTTTTCATTCATTTCGAGTGGTGCAAATTTTTGTCTCATTTCACTACATGTCTTCAATTTTCATGAATAGTTAATAATATAATCAACGGATATACTGGATATACATTATTTATCAATGTATATATCATATATATTTATATAATATATAATTATATAATTGAGCACATTTTCATGAATCACTAGTTTTTTTATTATTAGTTTCTTGCTAAGTTTCTTAATTACATTTTACATGGAGTGAAACTGTATCGGTAAAATTCACTGTAGGTCCACTTCAAGTTTTGCCCCAAGAAGACCTTGATAAATATGTAACAACAATAACAACAACAACAACAACAAAACATTTCGTATATAGCATTCAGTTAGATCACATTTAGAGCTGCATCTGTGTGTCTCATTTGTACTCCAGGTGCACATGGTTTTCACAATGTTTTGGACATATGAAAGCTGCTCCGTTTTCTTCTCTTATCCTTCGCCTATCTGCTCTTGGTCTCTCCCGGTCATTGTTACAGCGGTGGATTAGTGCTGGCTCTTGACCCGCTGGAGCTTTCTTCATCAAAAGCCTCTGCAGTAGCTGTTTATCCGAACGCTCCTTCTGGAAGTCATCCTCGTATACCTTCAGCTGGATAGAAGCATAGTACAAAAATCATGTTTCGATCATTATGTATATACAGTGTTGGGAAGGTTACTTTGGAAATGTAATTAGATTACAAATGACCCTATTCAAAAGGTTGGGGGTGTTGGACAGGGTTCTTAAACTCTTCTTAATCTTAATCTTAACATTTATACGAAGGTTTTTACATTTTACATTTAATTTTTACGAAAGTTACTGTAATTCAATTACACATTTCTTCCCAGTAACTAAAACGAATTATTGCTACTTTTATTTTGTAATTAAATGACGTAACCGCATTACATGTAAATAGTCACTCCCCAACACGGTGTACTGTGTATTATACAATCTATGTAGTATAAAGGGAGATTTTTTGACTAGAGTTTTATTTCTGTCTTAAGTGTATGCCTACAAACGCAACAACCTATTTGCATTAAAAAAGAGTAGAACTAGAAATGCAAATGATGCAAAAGAGTGCACTTAAAATGTCCTTGTAAAAACGATGTAATATTATACATTCATTCATTCATCTTCTACCGCTTTATCCGATCTTCCTCGGGTCACGGGGAATCTGTGCCTATCTCAGGCGTCTATGGGCATTAAGGCAGGATACACCCTGGATGGAATGCCAACCCATCGCAGGGCACACACACACACACACACACACACACATTCATACACTAGGGACAATTTTCCAAGGTGCCAATCAACCTACCGTGCATGTTTTTGGACCGGGGGAAACCGGAGAACCCGGAGAAAAACCCCCTGAGGCACGGGGAGAACATGCAAACTCCACACACACATTCCCGAGACGGGAATCGAACCCGGATCCTGGCGGTGTGAGGCAAACGTGCTAACCACTACGCCACCGTGCCCCTTAATATTATACACAGATTTGTTATATTTGTTATATATACTTGATCTGATTCAGATATTCTTGCAGTTCATATATACCATAAAATGCATGCTGGAAATGCAATTTAAACGATTGTTGTTGCAAACGAGGTATTATCAGTATATTGGTTTATTTATTCTTATTTGATCTGCACTAATACACAAAATGGCAAGGCCTTGAATCATATTTTAAATTAACTATGTACATGACAACTAAAAGTGTGTTTTAGGGTTAGTAAACAGCTTCTGCACAGAGTCTGATAAATAATAATAAAGGCAAACACCACCCCCCCCCAAAAAATAAAATCTTCTCCAACTCACCTGTTCGTGCAACAGCGCCATCTGCTGTCTCATCTCTCCCTCACGACGTCGGAGTCTCTTGTTCTCATGGAGCATGCGCTCGTGGTCCTTGTGCTCGATTTTATAGTCTGCTTCGTAAATTTTCGTCTTAGAAAAAGAGAGAGGGAAAAAAACCCAAACAAACGTGAAAAAAAGAATAATAATAATAATAATAATAATAATAATAATAATAATAATAATAATAATAATAATAATAATAATAATATAATAATACAATAATAATTCCCAGTGGCAAATCAAGAAAAGAGCTAAATATAACACTCCACGTGCTTTTACTGTATGTTATGACTACAGTACATATATATTAAAAATGCAGCAGTAGTAGTATTAAGGGTAAAAACAGAGCACTGAAAAAAAAATAGAAAACTTTGAGAAAATAAATGTGTTTATTTTGTTTATCTTGTCATTTTATATTATTATTACCTTAAATACTAAAAAAAATCACGTTTAGTTGCATAGTTTAGGATTTCAGTTAGGTAGCTAAAGATAGCTTTGATGAATGACATACTGATCATGTTCAGATTACTTTTTTGTGTGCTATGTTGCTATCCAGGCATTTTTATATTAATTATATGAATTTTTTAAATATAATATTTGAGATTTTTTGTTGTTGTCAGTATTAGGTACGCTGCTGCAGTTCTCATTAAAAGTCTTGTCAGTGTTCTCATAGAAAGCTGGCCTATCAAGATTGATATAACTGAATACAGAAGTATTAAAAGCAATTAAAATCAATATCTATTCTACATAGGAAATACATAGTATATATATATATATATATATATATATATATATATATATATATATATATATATATATATATATATATATATATATATATATATATATAGTGTCTTAGTGGTTCGCACAGGCTCCCCGTGATCCGAGGGAAGATCGGATATATATATATATATATATATATATATATATATATATATATATATATATATATATATATAATATATATTATAATATATATCTATATAAAGGGTAAAGGTTGCCAGCTGTAGCAGTTTGGGTATTAACCTCATAAATGAAATCCCACAGAAGCACAGTGTTCAGTGTAATAATAATAATAATAATAATAATAATAATAATAACAATAAAAAAAAACTGTTGTAACCACAAATAGATGTAGTGTTCATTTCATACATTCTAACCTACAGGGGCACCATACACACATCCTATTTGTATACAATGCCAAGACATTTGTACCTGGACTTGTAATTAGTAGTCATATTGTACAGTCATTATGAATAGTCAGGCAATATCAATAGTGAATGCATTCAAATCTCACTAAGTCTGGCCATAACTTTGTAAAATATTTGACCTTTCCGAACACTCAGTTGTGTTAATCTTGATTATAATATGATTTAAAACAGGTTCTCATGTATGGCTTTAGTATGAGAACTAATTAGCCAGTCACAGTCACCGTTGCCAGCAGTAGCAATGATTAATTACCAATAGCCGCTGGAAAGCAGAGGGCACCTGTTGAAATGATTATTGATGTAAACCTTATACAGATATTAATCTTCAGCTTATCAATTTATCTTTTTATAAGCATGTTTGCTTCAAAAGCTGGTGCGGCTAAATAGAGCAGAGCTGTGTAAACTTAATAGAGGTGGCTGGCCTTACAGCGCCATTAAAACAGCCCTTCAATAGCGAGGCCTTTTACAAGCCTTTTAATATATCAAACGCATGAACTTCCTTGCACCATTAATTGTGGCAATTAAGCCTACCGTGCGTCTTAGCAGCCGTCTGAGCCGCATTTGGGAAATTGTCGTTTACTCTCAAAACAAGGCGGACAGACT
>JACRUU010000005.1:4815081-4822581 GCA_030449085.1 Kryptopterus vitreolus | reverse complement strand
TCTCTCTCCCTCTCTCTCTCTCTCTCTCTCCCATCTCTCCCTTCATCTCTCTCTCTCTAGCTCTCTCTCTCGCTCTCTCTATATATATATATATATATATACTGTATATACATATTATATATATATTATATATATATATATATATATATATATATATATATATATATATATATATATCTGATATATATATATATATATTAGATATATATTCATTATATATATTATAATATACACAAAATACATTTAGGTAAATTTTGGCAATAAAATAGAGATATATATCACCATAAGTTTATGTAGCTGAATTTTGCTGAAATAAAATGAAACATCAACATCAAAAATATGTTTTAGAAAAAAATGTGTGGCAATTTTTTAGCCTTCCTGTCTGACCTCAAATAAAAAAAAACAAAACAAAAAGAAAAAAATACTTATAAAATATAAAATATTCCGAAATTCAATTGTGAATTGTTTTGGATTAAAAATATAGAATATGATTACAGATCTCAGTCTTGACCTACCCTGCTGCTGTTTTTTCGCTGGTCTCTGTAGGGAGAGAAAGCTGTTTTGAACATTCCTCCTCTGACAGCGATGATAACGAGCCTCGATCCATGGCACGATTTTTTCCACTGATTTATCGGGATTATTAAAACGTATATATTCACGAAGGAATGATGAAACTGCGTACTGTGTCTCCCAAACCAGGCAGCTCTAAAAAGCAGGAAGTCTAAATATAAAACCCTTCACTTCAATGCAAAACCTTAAAATAGGAAGTACAGTTGCTAAATGTGTTGTTTTTTCGGAGCTGTTCTAGGCCTTAACATTAATGATAAAGAAAAGAAAAGATTTTCATATATATTTATCGCCAAGACGGGTAAACACCCCGAAATGATATGACACCGTTTCCTTGATATGGTTATTAAAGTGACATGAGAATAAGGAAGTGAGACGCTATATGCTGGGGCGGAATTTCCTCACTAACATGTGCTTTCAGAGGACTTTCTGTCTACAAATCCTAAACTTAAAAGTTAAACCACAGACTTCTCACTATTAATACAACTTGTATCACACCGAGACACCAAAAATACGTGCATAATGACATAATGGAAATTTTTTTATATCAGCTATCAAGTGAATAAATTAAGGAAATCGTGTTTTTTTTGGTGCCTTTGGTTGTTTAAGATCCCTTTTTTTTTACTGGTTTCATGAGACGTGAAAAACAGCTGGGAAACAGGTTGTAACTCCAGATATGATCAAATATCAATGTGGATTCATTAACCTGCTTGGTACCATTAATGTTTAAATATAAATGAATCTTAATTACCCTGCAGTGCCATGATTAAACGGATGGTGAGCTTTTCCATGCTTAGCGAACAAAATTCCCGGATTATGCCACTTGTGTCCTTATCTGTCATCGTAACAGGAATAAAAACATTACAGTTTCAACATTGAACACATTCAACATTTCAATCATTCAACATTGAATTTTCCTAACAGTAGCTACCCATTCATATAATTTTGCTGAATAAATTACTAGTGTTGATTAGACCCAGTGTCGATACATTTTTCTAAAAAAGAAAATGCATATCAGGAAGTGTTTTATTTCTTTTATACCGCAGCAATTTTCCAGTGAAGATGTTAATGTCATACACGTCTTTAATTTTCATTGTGGGATATCCATAAAGCAGTTTAGTTCTATTATTGCTTATAACAAGTCATTTCCTCACCAGGCTTTCTTTATTTTCTTTTCTCTGTTGAAGGGAATAAGGACCAAACAAATGTTAAGGAGAACCCCTTATTGCCACTCGCTCTCAAATTACTGGAACATACAGTACATTTTCTCAGATTCTCCGTGTGTCCTATAGAGGGAAAATTTCACAAACATTTACATTACTCTTTCATTGTGACACATTCACTGTTCAACTACATGTGCAAGTTCTTTAAAAAGAAACACACAATTAAACGGTCGGCTTTAACAGAAACGTGATTTGCCCTGCCCTGCTCGGAATTACAGACATGTAATCTACCTTTTGTCTGGCCGGAAAGATCAGATCAGACAATAAATGGTTAGTGCTGCCACGTAGCTAACAATTAATAAACGCAAGGCAACACGATCCCTCCGTTAATCATTTACAGTAAACTATTTGCCTACAAACTATACCAAACCAACAAACTGTAACATACAAACATGAAATATCAAAATTGTAAATCATTCAAACATTTTCATACTGAATAACTGTTAGTTATGCTCTTATTGTCTTGTTAATGTATAGAAATGATCTTCAAATGCTATTATTAATATATAGAAATGATAAACTTTTGCTTTTAGACAAAACTTTAAATGACATATGTTTCCATGATATTAGAAAGATAGACTACTGTATGCATATATTGTATTAATTTAAGTCATTGTAGTTTACAAAAATGTGATAAATATATGTCACTCTTTGAATGCTATTATAATACAGCTATGCTTGTATTACCGTCCATGTTTACTGATTTATCTATTGGTTACTGACACGTTTTGCTAATTAAAACACCTGATTACGACACTGGCTGTTATCTTCTTGACCTTATAACAATGACAATATTTATAGGGTTCGCTTTGGTGTAAGGTTAATAACAAGAGGTTGATTACTATGCTAATAAAATGGACATAATAATTAACATAGTAGTCGTATAAACCTAATGTGAAAAGGTCAACTCTTCTTTCATTTAGCCAATCACTGTACACTATACATCAAACAGGCAACTAATCATTTTAAATAGTACACAATTTAATAATAATCGAATAGCTTTGGGTGGCTCGTATTATTGGACTAGAAGTGCTAAGCTAATTTTGTCGATTCGATAGAATGCTCACTGTTTACTAATTCGTTTCAGTGGTTTATAGAATAACATTGTGTTTTTTGAATGTAGTGCAATACCCCATACATTCCGGAGAAATAATTGTTTATGTTTAATTTAAAAAGCGATTAATTGTAGATTAAAGCAGTCGATAGCTAAGTTGAATTGAACACTTGATACACATCTTATGGCTACTTAGATGTAATATATATATATATATATATATATATATATATATATATATATATATATATATATATATATATATGGGAAGTGGTAGCCCAGTGGTTAAGGTGTTGGACTCTGTACCAGAAGATTATGGGTTCAAACCTCACCGCTGCCACTAGCGGGCCCCCTTGATCAAGGCCCTTAAACCCTCACTTGCTCAGTTGTAATTCGCTCTGGAGGGCGTCTGAGCTAAGGACATCTGCCAAATGCTGCAAATTTAGTATGTAGCATTAGTATGTATACAGTATTAACAATGAATAGGTATTTTTTCAAAATACACACACACACACACATAATAATATATATATATATATATATATATATATATATATATATATATATATATATATATATATATTGTATATATATACATGGCTCTGTGTGAAACTGATTTCCCCCTAAATCTAATAACTGCTTGGGCCACACTTGCACTTGCACTGAATCTGTTAAAGCGCTGTGGAGGAATTTTGGTCCACTCATCATTGCAAAATTGTTGTAATTCAGCCACATCGGAGGGTTTTCGAGCATGAAGCACCTTTTTAAGTTCATGCCACAGCATCTCAATAGGATTCAGTTAAGGACTTTGACTAGGCCACTCCAAAATATTCATTTTGTTTTTCTTCACCCATTCCGAGGTGGACTTGCTGGGGTGTTTTAGATCATTGACCTGCTTGCGGTTACGAATAGATGACCGGACTTCCTCATTCAGGATTTTTTTGATAGACAGCCATTTGTCGCAGCAAGTCTTCCAGGTCCTGAAGCAGTCACACAGCCTCAGACCATCACAATACCACCACCATATTGTACTGTTGGTATGATGTTCTTTTTCTGAAATGCAGTGGTACTTTTATGCCAGATGATATGTATATAAGCATACATTTTGCTCAAAATGTTCATTTCCATCTTTTATTCCAGCTTGTATACTACTTGTACCTCTACACTATCTATAAGAATGCAAATCTGTTCTGTTGCTGGTGTCGCTACAGAGATTCCACTGGGAAGATTTTTAAACTCATACTAATATAGTCAGTTGAGTGGCATTAAGCTACATAACCAGTGCCCTTTCCCATTTCGAGTTGTTAGCCCTGATTTCTCCATCCATTATACCAGATCACTGGTCAGTGTTTTGCTGTGTCTACTATTATCCAACTAGGGCTGAGAGAGGTGTGGAGAGGCAATGACTTTATTGACTAAAGCCTGTCAAAGCCCGGGAAAAATGACACACCATTACTCTGTGAATTGATTTCTCTCTGCCCGAAACACCAAATAGCCAAAGTGAGAAAACTCGAGATGGATAAAAAGGAAGTGATTAGCAAAGGACCAGTGAATGCTGTCTTTTAGCTTATCACCAGCAAAAGTCAAAAACACAGGATTCGACTAAAGACACATTAATCCTGTATTTCTATCTGTCACAAGCCCGTTTTCTTGGATGTTGTTGTTTTTTTCTGCATGCTTTGATAGCATTTAGGTTCTTCACGTAATGAATATGACAGAGTGCGTAATGCCTTGCCACAAACTGTTATTATCAGTTATTGTTTTGGGTTTAATGAATTGACACCATCACAAACAGGTTTTTGCAAGTAAATTGAATCTGTATCGAACTCTGCTCTTATTGGCCCTGTTCTGAAACGAGCTGTATTAAAGCTGCATCTGATCATTTAACCACTTATTAACAAGTATGTTTATCGTAGTAAACGGGAGTAAACGCAATTTATATCTGTCTTTGCAGTCTCAGCCCACGCTTGGTGAATCAGATGGACCATGGTGCTAAAACAGACATTAGGATGTTCATGTGACTTTCCAGTACTCTTCAAATGCCCCCTCTTCCCACACAAACCTATAACAATCTGATGATGTTTCTGCCTCCTCTATTTCTAAATTACTTAACACTGACCCTTTTATAAGAGGTTTCCAGTAAATGTTTTCATCATTCATCACCAAACATATATAACATATATAGGGGTATAGATATGTACATATAGATAGATAGATAGATAGATAGATAGATAGATAGATAGATAGATAGCAGGAACATTATCAGAGGCATTTTTCAGCTGTTGAAATATTACATACAACTAGACTGTGAAACTAAAATGGGAGTTTAGGCCATATAGAGAAGGGTTTGTGTGGAGGTTTGTGTTACATTGCACAACATTCGAGGCAACTGTGTTTTTCTTATGTCGTGTCTGCGCACGTTCGTGTGAGTGTCTGCGTGTGTGTGTGTGTGTGTGTGTGTGTGTGTGTGTGTGTGCACGTTTGCTGCTGTTGGCAAAAAAAGGAAGCTTTGCCAGAAGTGCATAATAACAATAGACACTTTTTACTAACAAATGCAACAATTGCATTTTGTAAGGTTTTGTGCGATGTGCTGTAGAGACAGACGTGCACATTTGAGCTACTGTTAAAGTAACCCGACACGAACATGAAGGGCATGAAACATGACGTTTTGTGGTTCTACCAAGTTGGAACATATATCCAGTGTTGAGGTGTAATCCCTGCTTATCTACCAAGCAAAACATTTTTGCGTGACACATGTGCCATTCTGCATTATATTAACTTCCGCAGACACTGCAAAAAAAAAAAAATGTTTTTCTTTCAAATCTGACAAGACTAATGCAGCTATAATGTTAGCAAAGGATTTCAACGGCATGACCTTGTACGGTATCGGAAGAGTTTGAGTGACAGACTTATTTGATCAAAAGGGTTCAATATTCGCTTCACAAGTGTTGGAAGGAAGTCTGATTTAACGCAAAAGCTGACGCTTTCTGTCTCTTTCGGTTCCATAACATTCATTCATTCATTCATTCGTTCATTCATCTTCTACCGCTTTATCCGATCGTCCCTCGGGTCACGGGGAGCCTGTGCCTATCTCAGGGGTCTATGGGAATTAAGGCATATTACATCCTGGATGGAATGCCAACCCATTACAGGGCACACAGACTTACATTCACACACTAGGGACAATTTTCCAAGGTGCCAATCAACCTACCGTGCATGTTTTTGGACCGGGTGGAAACCGGAAACCGGAAAACCCGGAAAAAAACCCCCCGAGGCACGGGGAGAACATGCAAACACCACACACACATGGCCGAGACGGGAATCGAACCCTGGCGTCTGAGGCCACAAAGTCACCGTGACCCTTAGTTGCATAACATGTGAAATATCAAACACAGGAACAATAATAAAAATACAACCATTATTGACACATCATTTTAAGATGGAGGACATGGGACAAAGAATTATAACACAAAGATGGAGATCTTACACCTATTGTAGACCGTAAACAATGATTTGATTAATTTTTGTATGCGCATTAATGAAAACAATGCAAATTGGATTTTATGTATATTCTATTTGTTCCTTTTAAGGTGGTTTTTGTTGAATGCATTTTCACAAACACAACATTAACAAACACAGTATGTTAATGTACAGATCTGCATGTTACTGCTTTGTATCATAATTATTATTATATTACTTATATAACATGAGTATTACATTCATTAATTCATTCATTTTCTATCACTTTATCAGATAAACCGCTTCCCTCGGGTCACGGGGAGCCTGTGCCTATCTCAGGCGTCTATGGGCATTAAGGCAGGATACATCCTGGATGGAATGCCAACCCATCACAGTGCACACACACACACACACACACACATTCATACACTAGGGACAATTTTGCAAGGTGCCAATCAACCTACCGTGCATGTTTTTGGACAACCGGAAACCGGAGAACCCGGAGGAAAACCCCCCTGAGGCACGGGGGAGAAAAGAAGAAACTTCGGGGAGAACATGCAAACTCCACACACACATGGCCGAGACGGGAATCGAACCGGGACCCTGGAGGTGTGAGGCGAACGTGCTAACCACTAAAAGACCGTGCTCGAAGTATTCATATAAAATATAATTGACCATATTCAAACCATTTTCTCAAAGGCACTATGATAAAAACGCACTAAATGCTGGAAATACACAGAATTCAAGTTCAATAAGCTTCAATAAAATGCAACTGTTACATTCCAACAATAAACTACAACAATTAAAAAAATTGTCCTACCGTATCCTTTGTTATGCACTTTTTCCCCTATTGATTATTCTCAAACAATCAGCTAAAATATTCCCCGTCACTTACGTATTCCAAATTGTGCCCTGTGAAAAAAAAATAGCAGGAATTGTGTATCATGAACAAGATCTGTCCTTAGATTTCAATTTGAATGAATTGCCATTATAATTAAGTGAGCTTTAATAAATATATTATATTTTTCTGTTGTTTTCTCAGTACAGGGAACCGTGTTGAAATCCTTATTGATATTAGAATTACACTACACAAGCAGTGGGTAGATTTTCTCTTATAAGTATATTCAGCTTCATGTCCTGAAGCTATGCAACAAACAAACTGAACCATAAAAAAAAGTCATTTTAATGTAGAACCTT
>JACRUU010000005.1:4787581-4812581 GCA_030449085.1 Kryptopterus vitreolus | reverse complement strand
TTGATGCCGACTGATCAGTCGATTATTACTGCAGAATGTTATATTAGAAGTATTAGACACTCATTAGACACATTGTTAATGTATACTGATTATTTGTCTGGAAAATCAGTGTGTTTTTCTCTTTTTTTTTTTTTTTTTTTAATAAGTTTTGTCTTCTCAATTTGCATAAAAATCCTCTGAAGTTTATTTTAATTTATGGGTCTTATTCAGAGGTGACTCATGTGTATAGTGATATTAAAATTCCCCACATTGGTATTCAGACTTTAGATATAACAATGGACTATGGGATCATTTATATGCAAGATGGAGTATGGTTAGGGGAAAAAAAAAGAAAAAAGAAATAAAGAGGCCGGTCTTAGTAACATGCAATCCTGATCCTACATTTAATCCCAAATTTGTCAATTAGAGCAAGAAGCCAGTGCTACTGTCTGACTGCTTGATGTAAGCACATTATGCCAAGTTGCAATTCATGTTTGAGCATATACTGTATAACAATATAAAAATAACACTTAAATAGAAGATGAAGCCCACAGTGGATTACATACATTTAGTCATTTATTCGCTCTTAAGGGACTATTTCTTATTTCCAGAATCAGAATGCTCTTAGAATAAACTGATAAACAGTGATTAGAGTAAAACACTGCCAATCTAATAATAATTCCCATAGTGCCGAGACAGAGCCCAAACACAGTAAAGTGTAATGCATTTACACAATAATTTATATAGTCCACTTTAAGTATACTGTATATACGACGCTGAAGGTGGTTTGATTTGTGTGTTACATTTTCAGTATTGGATCACGACGCACGTATCTTGGTGTGGCAGGAGGTTATTAATAACAATATAGCCTTAGGTTATTACACGTGGTCTCTAGGCAGGGTTACACAAAATCTGATTTGAAAAGGACAACAAAATGTCAGAACTTAAATTTGTTAATAATTAGCATTTCTGTAATTTTATCAGCATTACATGCATAGGGTTGTGAATGTGGGCTTTAGAAATGATAAAGAATAGAATGTACTAATAAAATGTACTAAAAAAACATAATAAAAATAGTGCGTGTTTGAATAATCCAGGTTATTGTAAAAATAGTAAATATCTTAAATAATGATCAGCAAATTATTATATGCTTGTATAAGGTCTACATTTCTTGTCGAAAGTTTTATACATCGACCAGACATTTTTTTCTCTTGAACTCTCTGAACATGACTTTATTGCTCTGGCTACTTACTTTGACTCTCTAGAATTTTGGACTACTTACAGAGTTTGGACATACCTGTACTATATGATTACGGTCATTGTCTTGCTATATGTTGAAGCATAATTACAGTCACTGCAGTCCAGGCGAAATTTACATACTTGGCATAGGCTTTTATCCAGAGAGACTTGACAACGCATTGATTTTAACCTGGTCGCGACTGTGGCATGTCAGTGGAGCCCACTTGTGATTTTTTAAGGGCCTTGTTCAAGGGATCTAGCATGGTGATACCAAGTTTGTTAAGTTAAATTTGTATCAAGTCATTCATTCATCTTCTACCGCTTATTTATCCCTAATCTTCCTCGTCGGGTCACGTCTTCCCTGTGCCTATCTCAGGTGCCTGTGTCTATCTGGCGTCTATTAAGGCAGGATACACCCTGGATACACCCTGGAGGGAGGTGGTAGCCCAGTGCTTAAGGTGTTGGACTCTGAACCAGAAGATCACAGGTTCAAACCACCACCACCACCAAGCTGCCACTAGTGGGCCCTTGAGCAAGGCCCTTAACCCTTCAGTTGTAAGTCCCTCTGGATAAAAGCATCTGCCAAATGCTGTAAATGTTAAATGGATGGAATGCCAACCTATCGCAGGGCACACACACACACTAACACATTCACACACATTCATACACTAGGGTTTTCCAAGGTGCCAATCAACCTACCGTGCATTTTTGGGACCAGGGGTTTGGACCGGGAACGGGTAAACTTGTGCCCGCCGACACGGAAACATCAGAAACTTTTAGTTAAATGGGCCAAATTACAACGTTCACTGGTTGTTGAGGGCCCACTAGTCTTTCGATACCAAGTTTGTTAAGTTAAATTTGTATCAAGTCCATTCATTTCTACCGCTTTATCCCTCCGATATTCCCTCAGGTCACGGGGTGACCTGTGCCTATCTCAGGCGTCTATGGGCATCAAGGCAGGATACACCCTGGATACACCCTGGAGGGAGGTGGTAGCCCAGTGCTTAAGGTGTTGGACTCTGAACCAGAAGATCACAGGTTCAAACACAACCACCACCACCAAGCTGCCACTAGTGGGCCCTTGAGCAAGGCCCTTAACCCTTCAGTTGTAAGTCCCTCTGGATAAAAGCATCTGCCAAATGCTGTAAATGTAAATGGATGGAATGCCAACCTATCGCAGGGCACACACACACACTAACACATTCACACACATTCATACACTAGGGACAATTTTCCAAGGTGCCAATCAACCTACCGTGCAAGTTTTTGGACCGGGAGGAAACCGGAGAACCCAGAGAAAAAACCCCTGAGACACGGGGAGAACATGCAAACTCCACACACGGTTTAGGCGTCTGCTAAATGCTATAAATGTAAATGCTATAAGAAGAGACGCACAGACTTCCTTCTCTATAGGAACTCCCTCCAGCTCCTCCTGGAGGGATACAGAAGCTTTCCCAGGCCAGTCGAGAGACATACAGTAGTCCCTCCAACATGTTTTGGTCTTCCCCGAAGCCTCTTTCCGGTGGGACATACCCGAAAACACCTACCCCAGGAAGGCACACAAGAGGAATCCGAAACAGAAATCCAATCCACCCCAGCTGGCTTCTCTCGATATGTCCACCCTACAGAGGAAGCTCCCTTTGGCTGCCTGTATCCGGAATGCATCACTACTGGAATAATCTACCGTAGTCAAGGTCAGCTTTTTGCTAGATGGACAGCATGGGGCATGATACAGTGGATTTTATCCAAAGCCAAAAACAAATATATTTTTTAAATTGCTGAAAAGAGAAAAGAAACAAAAAGAAAATGTGCCATAAGTTATTATATATAAAGGTTTTTTTCTTACATATATTTGCTGATGACACAAAATGTTGGACAAATTCGCAACTATTCCTGCTAAACACATAACAATACCCCTTACTGTAGAATATCACTGTTTGTGACCTCGGTATAAATTGGCTGAATGCTTTGTGATGGTGCCCACAGGCTCCTCTTTTGGTTTATTATTTATTCGTTTCATAAAAGATCTAATGAATGCTGAAAGAAAGAAAGAAAAAAAGAATTAAAAAGACAGAGGGAGAAAGGTTTAATTTCAAGCCTGGACCATTTCGTAGTGTGGAGGAATAGAGGGGAAATGTGAATTGCAATTACAGCAGCTGCTCCAGGCTACAGACCGATTATTTATCAAGCCTCTTAGACAAGACGATCCGCAGATTTCATTTGCAGGATTTATATGGAAAAGCTTCTTCGGAGTAGGGAAATCCATCTTCTGGGAGGTCTTGTTGTCAATTTTCTCATTCATTTTGAGAGAACAGCTGAACATTTGTTTCCACTGAACATTTGTAATGGCAAAGTAGGCCGTCCATAAGGGAAATTAACATTGTTTTCCTAAACATCGCTTGTGGGGTTTGCAATAAGGAGGATCAGCAATATGGTACTAGAATTATCACTGATTTTATTAACGCAGTGTGCATTACTTTGTCAGTGATCTGCTCCTTCACTCTGCGTCGTGTTGTTGAATGAACGAAACCCGAACAACAAAAAAGAACAAATGAATAAAGAAACTTCAGTGCATCCACTCACGCTTCCTAAATTTCATTCACAACAGGTATGATCTCCTCACTATATTAGCAGTATGGAACCTTATGCAAGCGCATCGCATTCCCAAATCCGTATTACAGCCAGAACGCATCGCATTCCCAAATCCGTATTACAGAAACGCATCGCATTCACGAAAGAAAAATGCGCTTCCGTAATACAGATGCAGAACAGAATTCTTAAAGGAGCCACGTCCCATATTTTACAATTGAAACACCCACTAACAAAGTAACATGGAGATGAACAAGAAAGTCATATTAAAATAATTTTTTCCAGAGTACAACAAATATTAAATAATCAATAATTTTATTAAAGGGAGAGATTTTGAGAGAAGTGTATATAATTATAAACATCTGTTAAAGTTAGTTAGAGTGTAATAATATCAGAAGTATAGAAGTAGAGAAGTATTAATATCAATCTCGAATATCGTAAAAATATAATTTTTTTTAGTGAATTGTGAATTGATATATTATATATATATAATATAGCCAATATATATATATATATATATATATATATATATATATATATTATATATATATATTTACTATATATATATTATAATATATATATATATATATATAATATATATCTAATATATAATAATTAGATATATTCATTCATCTATCTACTACCGCATATTATCCGATATATCTTCCCTTCTTCAGCTACTCCGCTACAAGGTCGGCTATATCCAATCTTCCCTCGGGTCAGGTGGGGCCTATGCCCTCACAGGTGCCAGCCATACCAGGTGTCTATGGGCATTAATGGCAGGATACACCCTGGATGGATGGAATGCCAACCCATCGCAGGGTACACACACTCACACACTTCACACACATTCATACACTAGGGACAATTTTTTCCAAAGGTGCCAATCAACCTACCGTGCATGTTTTTGGACCGGGGAGGAAACCGGAGAACCCGGAGAAAAAACAGGGAGGCACACAGGGGAGAACATGCAAACTCCACACACACGTTGGCCGAGATGGGAATCGAAACCGGACCCTGGCAGGTGTGAGGGGAACGTGCTAACCACTAAGCCACCGTGCCCCATATATATATATATATATATATATATATATATATATATATATATATATATATATATATATATATATATATATATATATATATATATATATATATATATATATATATATAAAATACAGCCCTTACATAATACATAAGGACAGCCCTTAGACATTGTCCGAAGAATACATGGCACAACACAACCGTACTGTTTTTCTTATTATAACAGATAAGTTATTACACAACGCTAACTGAGCTATAAAATCTACACACTTGAACCACCATCTTTGGATGTGATAAAACGGATGTAAAGCAAAATGAAACATGCTCCTCTAGCAAGAAATAATTAAAAGTAAAAGCAGCGTCGAGAAGCAGTAATTAGCTGACCCTTTTAGTCCAGGCAGTCAATGGAATCAATGACTCAGGAAGACTGATAAGGAAAAAAAAAAGACACACGATAATGAACCTATCTATAACCCAGCCACTTTGTGAACTTACGACTACAAAGCCCGCCCCAACTTCGGCGGTTTAGCGGAACCATGGCGACGATCTAGAACACCGTGTTCATACAGACGTGGCTTCCCCTTTTATGGGTCTTTTATGTAAACACACATTGACACGAGAACTCTACACATGAACTCGTTCTGTTCGAAATCCAGCAGGCTCTTGAATGCTAAATGATCATGTATAAATTTGACATTAGGAAACATTAGTGATGTTTTTTTGTGCGTTTTATCGGTTGAGCTGAGATTCCACTCTCTTGTAACAAGTTGACTTGTACAACAGCGTAACATGTAAACATGGAACTGAAACCAGTGATGCTTGTCCCACTTCAGCTTTTTCTCGGTTAATATGCAGTCAACCGAGAGGATCGACTCAGCACCAGGGCAAAAGGATACTGCCGGGTTTGTCCGCGATGAGTCAAAGCTCATGTGCTCAATGACTCGTTTGGAATTATATAGTAATCTCGATTATGTTGGTATTATGAATGACACTATTTCATCACATGCGAACATCCATATTTGTGACAAGGTTTCCAGGCAGACATGACCCCACGAAATCGATGAAGCGGAAACAGAGGATATTTGTATAGGAGGGAGGTGGTGTAGTCCAGTGATTAAGGTGTTGGACCCCACCACCATCAAGCTGCCACTAGCATGCCCTTGAGCAAGGCCCTTAACCCTCAATTGCACAGTTGTAAGTCGCTCTGGATAAGGGCGTCTGCCAAATGCTGTAAATATAAAGCAAACTATAAGCAAACCTGTGCACAAAGTAAAAAAAAAAAAACCCGTCGCTAGCTAGTCACGTAGCTTAACAAATGCATAGTGTAGCGAACAGGTGCAATACCCATGTAATGCTTACAACCTCCTCTCCTCCTCCTACCATTCACACTCTTATTAACCACCACATTCCATGGTGCAGTACTTACTGTATACATTACTGCATTATTTTATACTGTTTATTCATTTTAAATGTATTGCGGTTATTGTTTCTATGACTTTTCACAAGTGCAGGAATTCAGGAATGCAGTAAACTACTGCTTTTAAAGTGCGTAGTCAATAGCGAACACCACAAACAACATACGAACAAATACGCAACTCGTTTGTAGGCTCGGGATCCTCTGTTTACATGCTGGGATTGCGTCATACACGTGTTTTCATATCAGACTATAAACTTCACCATTCATCATTTTTGTTGACATGATTTTTGTTCAGACTTGTCTGCGAAATGTTTACATTCTCTTTTCACACACACACACACACACACACACACACACACACACACACACACACACACACACACACACACACACACACGCGCTCCTTTAGTTAAATAATTGCTTACTGTATTGGGTTTGAGTACCGTTCCAGGGGTCTGAATTATTCTGACTTATTTAATACAGTCCTAAGAGGCCATAAATTATAATATATTTTTTCTTACTTATTATCACATGGACTTGTAAAAAAACGTTGGTTTTTATTTCATGATAAAACTTTTGCAGCGTCCAGATCACAAGGAAATGAAATTATCACGCAAAAGCAACTGGTTGAGATCATGATAAAGTTAAAATACAATGCAATAATACAGAGGCCTATTAGGACATATGTAAATTATATATATATATATATATATATATATATATATATATATATATATATATATATATATATATATATATATATATATATATATATATATATATATATATATATATGGGGCACGGTGGCTTAGTAGTTAGCACGCTCGCCTCACACCGCCAGGGTTGGGGGTTCGATTCCCGCCTCTGCTGTGTGTGTGGAGTTTGCATGTTCTCCCCGTGCCTCAGGGGTTTTTTTCTCCGGGTTTTCCGGTTTCCCCCCTCCCCCGGTCCAAAAACATGCACGGTAGGTTGATTGGCACCTTGGAAAATTGTCCCTAGAGTGTATGAATGTGAATGTGTGTGTGTGTGATGGGTTGGCACCCCATACAGGGTGTATCCTGTCTTGATGCCCCAAGACAGCCTGAGATAGGCACAGGCTCCCCACAACCCAGAGGAAAGATTGGACAAAGAGGCAGAAGATATATATATATATATATATATATATATATATATATATATATATATATATATATATATATATATTGCTCTATTTTCCCCTACAAGAAACCACTAAAAGATACATGTTCAGCATGATGAGGGAAATTAGACAACATGGATTCGACTTCGGTAAAGTAATTGCCTCTCTGCACTCATGACATATATGTGACAAGCACGGGTGTAGTGAACATAAACAAGTTGTTTACTCTCTCGTTCTTTTTTGCCGCCTTTTGCGAAAAAACAACAACAACAAAACAATTAAAAAGTGGACAACAGCACACAAATCATAGTACAAATGACAGAAAAGGCCTGTAGGCAGAACAACAGATCTGGATTTAACACCACATTAAAGCCATCGGAGAATTCAATCTTTTTAATTTCTAAGAAACTTATTTCCTTCACTGAAATTTCACTTTAGAAACATGTTTACTATTTACTTTTGAATTTGGATAAAGAATTGCCAGCAAATGAAAGAGCAGGACATCATAGTGAAACATCACTCATATGGCATCACTCATAAGTGCAATCCAATGGGACCCTGCAAAATCAGGCATTCACTCCGAATATATGGTGAAATTGAATATAATATGCACATCAGTGTTTTTCAAATTCTCATAAAAGTGAAATATTATCATTGAGCCACTTGAGCAGAAATGCCACCGTAATAAAGTGCAACATATGAAAAAGATAAATAGATGTTTCCAGCGGTGCAAAGGAACAGAAAATGTACGAGGGCTTTTTTCTATCCAAATATAAAAGACAAGAAAAAATTCTTACTGATTACATTCATGACTTAAATCTACTCCTGTCACATTCTTACCTGTTTATATTATGGGGTGGCAGTGCTTGTTTTGCATCCAGCAGCCAAATTTGACTTTGGTTTCGAAGAGAATATTCTGTATTACAATATATGTTATACATTTTATATACTTTATTAGTGATTCCTGAAAAAGCATCACTATTATAATCCCTCTATAGCTTCGGTCAGATTTTCGGGGTGTAACTAGTTTTGTCCGATCCTCACGAATCATACCTCATATCGTGCGGCCCAATGGTGTGAGGTGTGCTATTACTTTTATAAGGAATCGGCCAGCGGAATTCCGAAGCTTGGGGCCAAAAATTGGGAATTTTTTCCTATAGAAATTGAATTTTCCGATTTGTTAATTCCGGAGATGAATGGGGAGATTTGACGCTCCGCTGTTTGGCCCGTGTTCGCCCGAAATGCATCTGACATATCTACTCGTAGATGAGATGGAGTGGGTCGCGAACATATGACACTGCCGCATGGTGTCACGTGGCCGAAAATGTGAAAAATCTGCGAAACGGCGAAACTTGGACACAGGGTCATGTGACATGTACAAACGCTCCGCACATCGGCGGGAGTCGGACGCTGGACATTTTGTCACATGCATCACTAGCCCCTCCCCCATCCCAAAACGGGCGTTATTGGTGTCTAAACACTCGTCTCTCCGAACTAGCTAGCATTTCGAAGTCAATGCTAAATATTAAACGGACCAGGCTCAGCAAGCTTCACTCACATTTTCTTCAGGAAATGTCCCATGTCTAGTCTACTATTAATATCTTAGTGCTACTGAAGCGAGTGTTTCATCAGTGCCTATGCTCCACAAGTGGGAGCATTAATGGCTTTGAGGGATAACAATATTGCGCACTATGACAAAGAACAACCACTTAAATATTTAAACCCTAGAAGCATAAAGAGACGGCGAATGTGGCTTTGCTTCCACCAGTTACCTTTAACTCCTCAGAAGCATCTGGAGGCAGAGACAAGTCATTAAATAAGTATGTTCCTACATTTAAATGCCAATATATAAAGCAGCGCTGTTGGCCTAATTGGCTGAATCTTAACTGTTTCCTGAGAGAAAATCGTGCAAAAAAAAGACTCTTCTGCTAAAAAAAAAGCTTTCAGAGGCATAATTTGGCATTACTCTGTCTGCACACATTCATACACTACGGACAATTTTTCGAAGGTGCCAATCAACCTACCGTGCATGTTTTTGTACTGGGATGAAACCGGAGAACCCGGAGAAAAACCCCCTGAGGCACGAAGAGAACATGCAAACTCAACACACACAAGGCCGAGACCCTGGCGGTGTGAGGCGAACTAAGCCACCGTGCCCTTATCGTCGTATTATTTCTCCTCAATTTATAGACATTCCTTCTTGTCCTTTTATGCAACGACAAAACCGAGTCTTAATGTAACGTCTTTTCCGTTGGACTTGCATGTACAGCTACGATATGTGATTAATGTTTTCTCGCAGCTCAGTGATTTAGCAGGAACGTCAGTATTGCGGTTCAAACGCAACCTTTATAACAGGTTGTGGGCTGGCACGCACTGCATTCTGCACACACGGCTCCTCCATATATATATATATATATATATATATATATATATATATATATATATATATATATATATATATAAGGTCATTTTGTTTATCGTTCATTTAACTCAAGTCTTTTTTTCCACGAATAATAAAAAAAATATTTTTTTATATAACTTTTACGCAATGGCCTTCTTTTTGATTGCGATTGTAGTCTGAAATGTATTCAAATGGGGGGAGGGGGGATGATCCATTTTCTGTGTCATGCAGAGATATGATTTAATATTAGACAAAATAATTATGCATAGAAATTAAGGGGTAAGCATGAAAAACACTTAGCTGATAAATGATTACAATTATGCTTATTAGCTCTGCGGCTGATTGCTACATTTCTAATTACGTTGATTATGCTGGCTTTTAATGATACCTTCCCGGATAAAAGTTTTATCGCGGTACAAACAACAATGCATGATATATAATAATGATACGTTCCTAAAAGGGCAGGAATAAACAGATATTTAAAGGGAGTTGAACTGCAACGGTGAATTCGCTCTTCTTTTGTTCGTGCGTCATTTCAAGGTTTGCTAATTATTATCTGTATTGGAGGTGCATTTTGTTTAGTCTTATCTCAACGTGCCAGTACACATAATTCAAAAAGCGCATTTGCTTAAATATTTGAAAGAAAATATATCGCGTTGTGGTGCTTCCACAAGCATTTTCCTTTATAGCACCTTGGCGTATATTCTATAACTCTCTAGTCCTGTCAATCTTCCTATAGATATTTACTCAGTTTAGGTTGTGATGATGGTGATGTAATTCAGTTCACTTTTATTTGAATAGCGCTTTTAACAATGGACATTGTCTCTAAGCTACTTTACACAGGAAAAGTGGTAAAAATGAATGAATGAGGTTGTTCCGTATTATTATATATGAGCAGGCCGTTAGTAATAAAACTACAGACTACAGTTAAAAGATGTTGAGGTGTGCAAATGAGTGTTGGTAGCTCACTGGTTGAAGCATTGATCGGAAGATCGCAGGTTGAAATACCACCACCACCAAGTCGCCACTAGTGGGCGCTTGAGAAAGTACCTTAAGTTGCTATGAAAGAGCAAATGCTGTAAATGTAAACCTGTGGAGCTGATCCATTGTAGCACACCTTTGTCATTCATTCATTCATTCATCTTCTACCGCTATATCCGATTTTCCCTCTGGTCACTGTGCCTATCTCAGGTGTCTATGGGTATTAAGGCAGGATACACCTTGGATGGAATGCCAACCCATCGGAGAACACACACACATACACACACATTCATACACCAGGGACAATTTTCCAAGGTGACAATCAACCTACAGTGCATGTTTTTGGACCGGAGGGAAACCGGAGAACCCGTAGAAAAACCCCCTGAGGCACGGGGAGAACATGCAAACTCCACACACACTTGGCTGAGACGGAATCGAACCCGGACCCTGGCGGTGTGAGGTGAACGTGCTAACCGCTAAGCCACCGTGCATCCCTGTATCAAGTCATACCTGAATGAATTCATTCTTAGATGGAGACCTAAAGCACTATTTGTACGATAAGGGCGTCTGCTAAATGCTGTAAATGTAAATGCTATAAGAGATGCACAGACTTCCCTCTCTAGAGGAACTCCCTCCAGCTTCTCGGGGAGGGGTACTGAGGCTTTCCCAGGCCAGTCGAGAGACATACAGTAGTCCCTCCAACGTGTCCTTGGTCTTCCCCGAAGCCTCTTCCCGGTGGGACAAACCCGAAACACCTACCCCAGGAAGGCACACAGGAGGAATCCGAAACAGAAATCCAAACTCCCTTTGGCTGCCTGTATCCGGAGTGCATCACTACTAGAATAATCTACCGTAGTCAAGGTTAGCTTTTTGGTAGATGGAGAGAACATGCAAACTCTGGTGTGAGGTGTGAGGCGAACATGCTAACCACCAAGCCACCGTGTCCCACCTTTGTCATTAAGTCAAATCCAAATGCATCCTTAAAGATTGTGTGTTCCTTCGTAATGGTATGGATTCCCAGGCGAAACCATCCAGCCACAGCTACACAGAGCGGCTTCCAATTGAACAGATCCCCTCCTGAAGGCACGGTGCCAGGAAGAGGTTGGCAGGACAGCAAAGCGAGCAGTGTTGGTAAGGTTACTTTGGAAATAGAATAGATTACAGATTGCAAATGACCCGATTAAAAATATAATAAGTAATTTATCTTTTCAATGACTTTATAAAAATGAAGTAACTGATTCCATTTGATTTCTTTCGTTTGTCCACTAGGTGGCACTTTAAGTTAACAATCTAAGAAAAAAAGTTTAAAACCTTGAAATAATAATTGAAATAAAAACCCTATCTGTAATCTTTAACATTTTCATTAGTATCTGTAATTTAATTACACATTTTTTTCTCAGTAACTGTAACTACCGTAAATTCTGGACTATAAAGCGCACCTGCATATAAGCCGCATCCGCTCTATTAAAAAAAAAAACCCCAAAAAATAATAAATAAGCCGCACCTGCATACAAGCCGCATCCGCTTTTGAATGGTAAATGTACATGTATGTACCTAAATAGATCCTTTCCTAACCTGTATTTTAAAACGGTGTAACGGTGGACGCTGCACAGAGACGCGGAGATCCGGAATTCATACAAAACAGGATTTATTAGAATAAAGAACTCAGGAGACGCCGCTCATACGGAGCGGCCAGACAGGCTAGGGAGTCTTGCGCTCTGCGCGCCGTGGTACCGGAGAGCAGGAGTCCGGGAATCAGGAACAGACAAAGGTTAGGCATAAACATATATCGAGCGTCCGTGTCCACGACACTAGGTATGTGCTACGAGCCCGGACGGGGATTGTAGGGAGAACCGGGCTTATATCGGGAGAGGGGAAATCAAGAAAAGCTTAGGCGGATTTGTGTGTGTGTGTGTGTGTGTGTGTGTGTGTGTGTGTGTGTGTGTGTGGGGAAAAGAGCAGGGGAGGAGAGAAAGAGCACCGAGCAGCAACTTTACTGATTGAAACGGGACAGAACCAAGAGAAAATAAGCGCTATTTACAGTATTTATCTTCATTTCTCCTGTGTGTGAAATGACGTCACCTTAACCTTGTAAAGATAGAGTTTGTCCTCCTTCTATCCGCTTCTACCCACTTATATCTGCTAAAGAGGAACTAGCGCATTCTTCTTCTTTGCATTTATTTTGTGTTAGTTTTGATTCTAATTCCGGTTAGAGCCCCTAGCGGTCGGGAAAAAATCTGCAGAATAGCCGCACCTTATTATTAGCCGCGTGGTTCAAAACCTATGAAAAAAGTAGCGGCTTATAGTCCAGAATTTACGGTAATTACATGTTACACCGTTACATGGACACACATGGAAACGGACACACTATTTCTTCTTTGGCAATAAAATCCAGGAAAGATCAGAAATGCTGCACTCAGAGTCCACATTCCTAACACTACTTACACTACACTAAGGAAAGTAGTTTCTCTATGGCTCTTTAATACAAAGGGATCTTCACTATAGAACAGTTTATCAGACAGGAAATGACGAATACTGCATAATAACTACTCGTATTGCATTATAGCAATGACATAGCTATCAAAAGATTATGACATAAAAGGAAAGGCCGTCCTTATACAGTATTAAAAGCCAGTGAACGCTGTCACGTATGATTTATAACATTTATAACATCTTTAGCACTGTCTAAAGGTGTGTGGCCTTACTGGAAGAGGCCACTCCCATCAGGAAATCGTTCATCATAAGATGCTTAGTACGATTAACTTGTACTGATGTGCAGCTACACAACGCCTGTCTGGGCACAAGAAGTTATGAATGAGGCTAGCAAAATAAATAAACGCCTTCTACAGCATAACCAAGAACATTTTTCCTTTGGTTTGGCATCCGTTTGTTCAAACCCATCCACCCACCCACACACCCACACACACACACACACATATACACACAACGATCAGTAAAAGGTGAGTGCTGTGTCAGCGTACTTTCCCGAAAGGCAGTGTGGTGATTTTGCTTTACAACTGACTGCACATCTCTTCTAACCCATTGCCTCCTTACAGCTCTCATCTCTCTCCATCCTAGCCCTGTCACCCTCCACTGAATACAGAATGATCCCCCAGTCTCTTTTTCTTTGACTGGATAAACAGAACAGCCTAAAAATATGAACTCAATCGCTCTGTTTTTCCCCCAGTCTATATGCTCCGTACACCATATTTCTTTCACATCTATTGTCCATCGTTTGTCGCTGTCCCCACATGTCTTCACCCAAAAGTAACACACACACACACACACACACACACACACACACACACACACACACACACACAGTATTGGTTTTGATAAATAGTTCTGGCGTGAATGTAAACCTTGAATAGTACGCCCTGATCGACTATTGTTTAGATGATTTATGGTGATAAGGATGATGAAGGAATGACGGATATGATTAATAACAATTACTATCGAAATATATCATTATACAGTGCAGAAAAAGAAATGTAAGAAAGGAAATAAAAGCTTATTTTTAGAACATATGTCGTTTTTTTTAAGCCATGAAAGATCAAAACGTCTTAAGCACATTAGACTATAAATCATAACATAAAGAGGTACGGTGGTTTAGCGGTTTGCACCTTCGCTTCACACCTCCAAGGTTGGGGGTTCGATTCCCGCCTGTGCAATGTGTGCATGTTCTCCTAGGGGGTTTTTCTCCGGGTTCTCTGGTTTCCTCCCAAAACATGCAAGGTGGGTTGATTGGCACCTTGGAAAAATTGTCCCTAGTGTGTGAATGTGTGAGTGTGTGCGCGATAGGTTGGTATTCCATACAGGGTGTGTCCTGGTTTGATGCAAGAAGACGCCTGAGATAGGCACAGGATTCCCGTGACCCGAGGGAAGACCGGATAAAGTGATAGAAGATGAATGAATTAATCTAACATAAGAAAATTGTACTTGATCAGTCTAGGCAAGTAAATGTTTAGTCTATCTATTCTATCTATCTATCTATCTTATCTATCTATCTATCTATCTATCTATCTATCTATCTATCTATTTATCTATTTATTTGCAGTGTATATTTGGCTACAGATTTAGCTTATTTGCTATTGTCGTTATTCCATTATTATAGGTCATAAAAAGGCTCATTATTGCCCCCCCCCAAAAAAAAAGAAAAGGTGAAATGCATTCAAATCACACAAATCACACTCTGATCACAAATATAAAGCATTTGATCATTTACTTTTATGGCCTGCTTTCAATATTTCTATGCTGGTATGTAACAACAGGGCAAACTTTATTACAACGTATAGTAAAAGTTTTGAATTATACATTTGTTATAATACTAATGTGAACCCTAAATGACTTTATTGTACTTTTTAATTTAACTGGCAAAAAAAAGCTATTTTAATGGTTAGATTTTAGTTCAATATAGTTCAACTACATACTGATAATGTGAGATGCCAAACATCTGCTTGGTCTCAGAACTGCACCGTTTCTCGCTTTCATTTTCAGTACTGTGTAAAGAACCGCAAGCCATTAAATGTCACTTTAAATACTGTATCTAAGTACTTGGTTCAGATGAGTAGATATCTATAGAAACCGACGCATCTGCCTTATTAAAGCCCACATCTTTCTCTGTGCAAAAAGCAGCCTTTTATATCAGCCATGACCATCCTTCTGCCTCTGATGTAAGTTAGCACAGAGGTCAGTCCCACTGCAAATGAAACACATCTAAGGTGAGAAATACAGGCATGCACCACATCTGCGGTATCGTATTAGATGCCTACTGATCGACAAAAATAGATACTGTAGCAATATCAGCAGAATGTCACTCTGCACAGCAGATCCCAGGTACAAGAAGTTATTTCTATTTTTTCTACTTTAGTCATATGCCTCTGGCACTGTAGTTAGCTAATAACTTTCACATACGGTCACAAATTCAAAAATTTTGCTTTTGCTTTCTGCATTGTTTTAATCGTGCAACACACACACATACACACACACACACACACACACACACACACTAAAAGCTTCCTTATTAGTGTAGGACCCCCCCCCCGCCCCCTAACTACTACCATCAGAATTATAGCATGTTACAGTTATTGTTGTTGCTGTTGCTGCTATTCCACTTTTACAGATCATGAATGCACTTACAGGATTATTATTTAGTCTTTTGAAAAAAAAAATACTGCAGAAATGTATTCAAAAATAACTGTTTGGTCAGAAATATAAATAATATTCGATTGTTTATTTTTATAGCCTATAAAAAAATCTATCTATCTAGCTTTATTTCAACATTTAGTACATTGCTGACTTTTCAGAGACAGTCTGGGATAGTCTTTTTCCAAGATATATATATATAACACCATACCATTTTATAAATGAATAAAAACAATGTGCTTCTATACGGGGCCATAAGGACAAATATTTATTTGCCAAAGTCTATAATCCTTGGTCAAATCCAAAAAAATTGCAAAGCTATGCCAATTAACTTCTCGAAACGAAGAAAATTAATTTTCAGTATTTTTTTTTTGTATAGGGCCACCTAATGGCGAAAAGAATAGCCACTAGGGGCGATATCCATGCAGCCTTAATGATGGCAAAGCGACTGTGATGCCTCACTTGCTTGAACCCCGCATATCGATGCTTGCAGCTATATTATTTACCGTTCATTTTTGTATGCGCACTTCCCTACACTTCCATAAGACCCTTGTACAAAAGGTCTTTTTCATTCATTCATCTTCTACCGCTATATACGATCTTCCCTCGGGTCACGGGGAGCCTCTGCCTATCTCAGGCGTCTATGGGCATTAAGGCAGGATACACCCTGGATGGAATGCCAACCCATCGCAGGGCACACACACACACACACACACACAAACACACTAGAAAAATTTTCCAAGGTGGCAATCAACATACTGTGCATGCTTTTGGACTGGGGGGAAACCAGAGAAACCCCGGAGAACCCAGAAAAACCCCCTGAGGCACGAGGAGAACATGCAAACTTCACACACACATGGCCGAGACGGAATCGAACCCCGACCCTGGAGGTGTGAGGCGAACGTGCTAACCACTAACTAATAGTCAATTAAAGGAATGTCAAAAGAGCACAAGGACGGCTGATGGATCACTCGGGCTTTAACGAATCGATACAACAACCCTTAAAAAAGAATATGACTAATAGAATTCCATATTATATGAGTCATTGTGTCTCCACATCATAAGAATGCATGTGGAGCACATTTTTTCTGAGAGCATTTTGAGAAGGAAATTGCTAAATGATGTCTATTCGACATCAATTGACTATCTGGTGTTGGTGGTTGGTTTGTGAGTCACTGTTTTGGTATATTCAAATAAACATGGATTTCTCATACACCCACTTACTCTCTCTCTCTCTCTCTCTCAAACACACACACAAAACACAGAAAAACAAAATGTCCAGAATTATTGGCATCCATCGTTAAATGAGCAAAAATAAACATCTAAAACAAACATCCAATACATTTTACATTTGCCCACACGAATACTCTGTATTACTAAGTAATACTACTTATCCGTGCTTTTATCACAATGATACATAAGCCACAGATGTCAAATCTGGGTAATTTTCATTTGCATTACGCATCTATGGCCAAGTCTTTCATTCCTGGCAGGCTTTGAATATATATATATATATATATATATATATATTATATATATATATATATATATATATATATATATATAATGACATGGTATTTTTCAGAATGCAATCAATATTGACAAAAATAATCACTAGGCATTACCAAGTGGTGGTTCACCACCTTATTTTGGCTGTGGGTAAATGTTTTACCCTGCGATCACATTTCCGACCATAATCTGACCTAAACATGATTTTATTTTGTGGCTTTTTTTTTTAAAAGCGGTATAAAAATAATTGGTTGGTGAAATAAACTCTTGTTAAACGAGGCAAAAACATGGTATAAGAGATGGCAGGGTGCCTTCAGATTTGGCCTTTTTAACATGAAACTAACAGTGCATATTGATTAATTTAATTAGGGTTCTTTTTTTTTGGTCCATCGCCAGGGAGGGCATGGCTTTTCGAAGCGACATGGAGGATGAGACTAACAAAGTGTATAGGAGGGCCTGGCAGGAGCTGTGAGCTGTCTGGATTAGAGTAAGCTTAGAGAGAGAGAGTGGGGAGAGAGAGGAAGACTGAAAGAGCGCGCTAATGAATAGCAGACCAGGGAGACGGTGTTTTCATTCAGACTGAATGGGAAACTTGTAATGAGAGACCATGTTCTGTGTCTTTGGCAAGTTAATGAACCCGGGGCTGAAGAGACTATAGAGAAAGACAGAATTCCACAGTGTGCTTTAGTATGCCAGACACCACTTGATATCATGGCTGCATTTCCAGCTCAGCAAAATGTATTTTAAACAGGGACTTTAAAGACTACATCTATGTACTGAGTTAAAAAGAAAATACTCTTTTTTCTCCTATGAGATTTAAATAGTGTAATAGTGCTTTTTTTTTTTTTGTCAAGAAAGGCTCAGTTGCAGAATCATTTTATGCCTTTGTGTGTTATTGTGGACGTGGACTGTTTCCCAAAAAGCCAGCGGGTGAACAGAAAGACATGATATACTACACACACACACAGAGAAACCCCAAAATTATCGTCGAATCATCTAGCAGCATGTCTCAGCATAGGTGTGGTAAAGTGCCAATTCGAAACGGAGGGCAACGCCAGGGCAGGCGAGTGGAAATCTCCCACATTTAAGTGATTTTAGTTACAGACACTGGAGTCAAAAGTATTTACATTAATTTCTCAGGTGTAGATACTAGGCTTTAAAAATACTTTTGGTTTGTACTCAAATAAAAGTGTAAAAGTAGTGGTTTAAATACTAACATAATATTATATTAGTATAAAAGTAATGTAAGGGGAGAAAATGCCATTAAGGACAAAAATATAGCCCACGCCAATGGAGATCGCTAAACGTGTCTCTACCATACTACCTACTGTAGCTTCATTCGCGGAGGACGAAGAGAAAGCACCCGTTTGATAAATGAGCCAGTAGTGTAGAAATAATCACTTTTAAGAAATAATCTTTTTTTGAGTAACGACCCCAATACTGGTTGTGTCCTTGCTGGAGTGTGACATGATTTGGGTTGTGTGCAGGTGCGATGGATCGTGTACAAACCAACAGGGTGTCGGAATGGTATGTGTTTATACTTCTCATCCAACCACAATCTTTTTTTTTTTTTGACAAGCCAGAATGAAAAAATAATAAGAAGGTCCTGCAGTGCTTGGGCCCTAATTAAATAAGAAGGTCCTGCACACTGCAGTGCTTGGGCCCTAATTAAATAATAAGGTCCTGCACACTGCAGTGCTTGGGCCCTAATTAAATAATAAGGTCCTGCACACTGCAGTGCTTGGGCCCTAATTAAATAAGAAGGTCCTGCACACTGCAGTGCTTGGGCCCTAATTAAATAAGAAGGTCCTGCACACTGCAGTGCTTGGGCCCTAATTAAACAAGGCTAAAGAGGCTATTTTTAAAACGAGTAGAAAGAACAGATTGTGTGAAAATGTAAGGTGTAGAACTAAAAAGTCGGCTGAATAATAATTACTGCCGTAAAGTATAGCCACCCAAAATTTCTACTTAAGTAAAGCAACAAAGGGTTTGTACTTCGTTGTACTTTGTTGTACAGATGTTTAAAAGTAGGGACAGAAGAGCTTATATGGTGAGTTGGACCCATAGAGCAGTGTGTGTGTGTGTGTGTGTGTGTGTGCGTGTGTGTGTATACTATATGTGTACACGTACAACATTTTTCTATTTACTTGCAAACTGATGTTTGCGTCTACAGTTATTACCTCTTCCACGAGCCAACAAGCTCTCCACACAGACACACAACAACAACATTCCTTTTGTTTATACTAATTGAAAATATACGGACAGTGTTATTATGTCAATTGTGTCTCTTTATAACCCCATCATTCAGGTCTCAACCTGATCAAAGTACAAATAAAGAACAAACTTATGTAGGTTTACAACATTTATATCCTTTGTAATAGTATTATAAATATACAAGTATTATTTAATATAAATATAGAACTGCAATTAGTAATAAAAAAGTATATATCTTGAACTACAAGGGTTTGTTGTTAATAAATATTGCTTTATAAAACTTTAGCATTTAATATTTAACTATATGGTAACATTGTAAAACAAGAAGGTTGTTATAGTTGTACTCTGTGTGATCCACCACTACACACAAAAACATGACTCCACCATGTGCCCTTCTGTTTTAATGGAAGTTTGATGATCCCGGGACAATTTAGGCTCAACCAATGTGTGTGCAGAACTTCGGGGACTCTTCAACATTTTAGGAAATATATCATCCAGCTGAGCCGCCCCTTGTTAAACAGTGAGTTACAGCCAGCAGAGGACAATTAGCATAGTGCAATCACTTCCTGCTGACTGGCCATTTTAAGCCTCTATGTGCACTTAAAAACCTCGATAGTATTTTCACTGAATACAAATTCATATCCATAACAAAGACAATGGACTACTATGGACAACAATGAGGTCTACAGTAAGGATTAATGAAGAATAACAACGATGACAAGCCCTTGTGAAAAAGAAGTTTGCTTAATTGTACTGAAAGGCTACTTTTTTGTAATTTTAAAATTATATTACAAGTGTCCTTGCAGGTAATATATTATAACTAGACATGGGACAAGAAAATGTGAGTGTTGCTTGCTGATGCAAACCTTGGTTCCGGGCGCGACCACTTAGAACCTGGTCCATTTAATATTTAGCATTGATATTCATTTTCTATGCCCTGATTACCCATAATTCCCTGTACTTTTTCTTGCCGAGTGTCATGTCAGTGAAATGTCCTTGCTTATCTGACGAATGGATACGTCGATACGGCCGAACAGCACAGAGTCAAAATGTTCCCCATTGATCTGTATGGGCCGGAAGAACGCAGATTTCCCAGAATTCCCCAGTTTTTGGAATTCCGCAGAGCGATTCCTTCTAAAAGTCATAGCACACTTCACACCATCGCACGATATGAGGTATGATTAATGAGAATTGGACAAAAGCTGCCGGAGTATTTTCGCGCCGAAGATTTGACTGAATCTAGAGAGAGATTATAATATTGATGCTTTTGCAAGCGTCACTACTCATGAATCAAAGACCACTTAAGTAAACTTAAATAGTGTACACTTCTTAACACAAGTGCACACTTTTTAACAATGTCTAATTCAATTTGACCTAAACATACATTTTAAATCATTATATCTTTATAGTGCTTTAAAGAAATGCACGTGTTTTTTGGTATTGAGAAGTACACTAATAAACTAAATACACGAAAGCACATGTGCACTAATACCCTAAAGCACGTGTACAGTAACTGATTTTAATTTTAAGTATGATATCCAAAATCTTTTAATGTACCATAAATGTGTTTAGACAAAATACATTTAATCCACACTTAAGTGTACGGACATTAAAGTATATTTTAGGTAACTATACTTTAAAGACACTATAATTAATGAATGAAATTATATATATATAAGATATAGATAGATAGATAGATAGATAGATAGATAGATAGATAGATAGATAGATAGATAGATAGATTTAGGAAAAAGGCATAACAAATATTGAAATTAATAAAATAATAAAGTATTTAATGTGCAGTAAGTGCATAAATGCGCAAGAGGTTTAAAAATCAGTCAAAAGTTATAAAACATTTAAATACAGTTCCAACTAATTACAAATAAAATGCACTTAAGCCACAAAAACATTAATTCATACTTGCGCATTGTTATGAAGTATATAATTTGCACAATAAGAACACATTATAAAAGATAAAGTGGAATTTTTTTCACAAGAGAAAGTCTAAGTTTATTTCTATAGCCCTTTTCACAATCGACATTTTCTCAAAGCAGTTTTACAGAGTGTAAGAACTATAGAAAAAATTAATAATATAATATAATTATAATATATAATAATAATATAATTGAATTATTTACCCCGAAAATGAGAAAGCCTGGGACAACTGTGGCAAAAAACAACAACAAAAACTTCCTTAGATGATGTGAGAGAGAAATTTGGCTCAAAATTCAATACCTCAGTCAATCAAGGGAATGAATTTGGTTTTAATTTGTAAATTAGTATGAGAATTAGCATAAACACCGCTGGGGGTAATTATGAGTAATGTTGTCTCTATACTCTTATACAGTCAGTTGGAGATAAGTGCAATGGTCACCACTTGATCTCTAAGAAATACATTAAAAAAAGGAAGGAACAAAGAAAGACAGAAAGAAAGAAAGAAATTAGCCATAGTGGGTTTGTACTGGACATCTATACCATCAGAATCTTAATTCAGCACGTGTCAAACCTTTTGCCAACAAAGGAAAGAATGAATAATAAACATCCACGCTCTTTCATAAAACGACATTGAAATTTTGTCATGAGGATTTATCATTGATATACTGTATAGCTTTGTCCCACAGTTTCATTAATAGTATTGCTAGACTCAATACGTTATGAATAATAAACAAATAGTCTCGATTCTACCAGTGATGAATTGCACAGGTCTTTATTGGGGTTTTGAGAAAGCACACAATTTGTAGTTTTGTCAAATTTTATGTACAAATAAAGAACAAACGTATGTAGGTTTACAACATTTATATCCTTTGTAATAGTATTATAAATATACAAGTATTATTTAATATGAGTATAGAATAATAACTGCAATCAGTAATAAACAGTAATATCTTGAACAACAAGGGTTTGCTGTTAATAAATATTGCTTTATTTTATTTATTTCATGAGGCACCTTTGCCGTGAGCACTTTTATGAGCACTTTATACAGTGGTTATACACTGATTGACTAATATGTGTACTTCTTTTTAATTGTAAATTGCATTGTATTAATCCCACGTGACATGGTTTTGAGAAAAAGTCAATTTTATTGCAAATTTATGCCCTGGTCTACCTTTCCTTTGTCACAAACACTAACTGTAGAGGACAATGTTAACATAGTGTGAGTGTGACAACACATTATGCTCAAGTATCTCTTTTGTATTTCTCACTGCTGCCTGTACAACGAAAGCTTCACTGCCGTGCTATTAAAACTAAACAGCTGGAAGCTTCAGGGAGAGATGAAGCACAGTTGTTTGCTGCGTCCTTCGGTGGCAGCTTGCGATAGCACGGATAGCTACGCAACAAATTCGGAAAGAATAAAAGTCCCCGTCAATGTCCTACGTATGCGCTTTGCTGTCCATCTGCCTTTCTCTCGGACTAACCCATGTGGGACTGATGGCGAATTAGAGCAGGGTGGTTATGGACAGCATGTTACGTCTGATTTGAATGCTCGGGGATAGAGTCGCTGGTGCATTATGGGGTGTCACTGAGCTGCAAACCTGCATAAAACAAGCTAATGGGTCCTGTCTGCCGTGTAATCTAGCATGAACGGAAAGAGGACAGTGTAGAGATGGGTGCAGTGGGAGTCGCATCGCAGGGCATTATACAGTTCTCTATTGTCATTAGCCGGTAACAACGGGTACTTTTCACATTTGTTGAAAGGGAAGGGCGGTTTGTTTGGTGGTTTTTTTTAGATCATACGTGTCACCTCAACCACCGGCGTAGCAGTAGATTGTATAAATAATAGGGAGGACAATGAGAAGTGAACAAAGGAAATAGAAAAACGAGGGGGGGTCACATTAAGATGCCATTAGCATTGTATTATAAATGGGAAAGGTTGGAGATGTATAATTTACCTATTAGGTTTGGTTCATGTCAAAATCAGCTATTTTAAAGTCTTTCTAAGAAGCTTTTACAGACTTCCAATAAAAAAAATTAAATAAAAAGATCCTCCTGGCCAATCTGACGGAGAGAGAGAGCCCCGTCCCGGGTTCGGAGGAGGGTGGTCGCAAAGGGCCGAGGTGCGGTAGAGCGTGCTCACTCCGGCCTTTCCCATCGCCCCCCGACGCTCCACTCACCTCTGCTCCTGGCTCCATATCTCCCTCTCTCTCTCCGTCTGCCCGTTGGGCACGCTGGCTTAGTGGTTAGCACATTGGCCTCACACCGCCAGGGTCGGGGTTCGATTCCCATCTCGGCCATGTGTGTGTGGAGTTTGCATGTTCTCCCCGTGCCTCAGGGTTTTTTCTCCGGGTTCTCTGGTTTCCTCCCGGTCCAAAAACATGCACGGTAGGTTGATTGGCACCTTGGAAAATTGTTCCTAGTGTGTGAATGTGTTTGTGATTGTGTGTGTGTGTGTGTGTGTGTGTGTGTGTGTGTGTGCACTGTGATGGAATCCAGGGTGTATCCTGCCTTAATGCCCATAAATGCCTGAGATAGGCACAGGCTCCCCGTGACCCGAGGGAAGATTGGATATAGCGGTAGAAGATGAATGAATGAATGAATGAATGAATGAATAAATGAATGAATAATAATAATAATCAAAATCACAAATCTACTGTCTGAGAATTCTTACTAATCCAAGAAGAAATGTCAGCCATTATTGTTATAGACATGTTTCTTCTAAGTTAGAAAGTCCCTACAATTCCCTACAATAAAGCTTTCAAAAGATACTACTAAATGATTAACTCTTTAAATATTAGTTGACATGATCAATAAAAAGATTAAATAATGAGTATTGAAATGTCTTTTACATGCTTTGGTGTTTATTTTCTGTACTATACTATATTATATTACCATGTATTTATACTATACCTATTAAGGCACAAGTGGCCGTCGCTGGGTCAAATGTATATGTATATGTGAAGGGTGCGATTTTGTACCTCTAGTCAGTACCTTTATAACTTGTTTTGGGACTGTAATTGTACCCTAAGGACCTTTTGTGTACAATTAAAGGTACCATTATATTTTTCATTCACCTCAGAGCAAAATTGTACCTCCGCCGTACCTTTCTTTCTAAATGTGGCTGTAATAAACAAGTTCGATGCGGATAACTTTCTTAAGCATTGATTTTTGTTATTTTTTTTAAATGCTTGTGCAGAAACTGTAATTGCGCAGACGAAATAAACATAGTTCAAAGCACTCGCAAACAACGGGACTGTAAGAGCTGGCTATACGCAAGTGTGCGTTTTTCTGTTTGCCTTTCGTGCTTTGATGTTACCGTCTTTGTGTGTAAGTGTGTTTTTTTCCAGGTACACGCATAATAGCTTTATGCCAAGGATAAGAGCATCAACTATTTATTTAGTCTGCCAAA
>JACRUU010000005.1:4752581-4782581 GCA_030449085.1 Kryptopterus vitreolus | reverse complement strand
ATATTTATTTTATTTTTTTCTTGTTCAGAGCAAGGTTACTGCTCTGACAGCAACAGTCCTAAAGTGCCTAAAATGTGTTTTATATTTAGCAATATATTTAGACTTAAAAAAATATTGTTCAATCTTTTAGATTACTTGTTTTTTTTCTTATTTTTATAAACACCAAGCAATTTTTAGGTAATACCCCTTTAGCTTGAATATTGTTA
Organism: Kryptopterus vitreolus; assembly: GCA_030449085.1. Classification (NCBI taxonomy): domain Eukaryota; kingdom Metazoa; phylum Chordata; class Actinopteri; order Siluriformes; family Siluridae; genus Kryptopterus; species Kryptopterus vitreolus. The sequence continues at coordinate 4,782,375 of JACRUU010000005.1, read as the reverse complement.
TCTATGACAAGGGTAAAAAGCTCAGTCAAGTTGGATCACTGAAGAATGGAAACGACAGAAATGTTAAGGTGCGTTTCTGTGCACCGTTGTTGCAACAAGTGGTCATCTGAGGTACTACAAGCTGAAACCTGTTTGTCCGTTTTCCTCTCTCCAGCAAGACGCGAAAATTGCTCACGGAATTGCCACTCGCTGGATGTTTTTGCACCATTGTGTGTAATCTCTATAGATTCCCAGGAGATCAGCATTTTCTGTAACACTCAAAAAGAGCCCATCTGGCACCAACTGTGGCATAGACACCTTGTTGGTATTTCACATTTCACTATGGGATTGCGAGGGTTCAGATTACAATTCGAGACAAAAAGTAAAATGTTGGATGAAATTACGAATTCAATGAATTAAGTGGAAGGAAAGTTTACGGTGGAGTGTTAAAGCATGTATAAGTTAGTGGATATAGAAGGAAATGAAATTGTTTTGTACGCCACCAAGGCATTTTGCATGCATATAACCTTTAAACCTCCAGAGGGATTCTGTCCCTGATCTTAATAAATTTCTCCTAATATCTATGAACCCTAGTAATCTATGATCCAGCATCCAGATTGATGGCCAAATGCCACGTCTGTAATGAAGCCTTTGGTATTTAGTAGATGATTACCCCTGGTATTAAATAAGGTAGAATGATGAACACTTTGGTCGTGAGGTTTTTCCATGCCTGGAGTCTGACATCGCCGCCCTAGACCCATGTCAATTTCTTGCCATGTACACACAAACACCTCAATATGTGCACATACACACAAACACACACACACGCAAATGGCTGCTAGGCAACATCTCCAAGAGCTGCCTCATTGTTCCACAGGAGCATCTGTCTCAAGGATTTTTCTTCTGTTTTTGTGTGTGTGAGAGAGAGAGAGAGAGAACGTACGTGTATATTTGAACAAGGACAAAGCATGTTTTTAAGCTATAGAAAAAGTCTCTCAGTTCATTTTTTTTCTACCAATTTATCAGTTCATTTCGTTTCATTCGTTCATACTCAGGGCACATCAAGTACACCTTCTGTTCTATTCCACTTACGCATTTTCTCTGTCCTCAAGGACACCCTGGGTGCATCAGCTACAGCGCACGTCTCAGGGCTTGCAACAAGAGTTCAAATCGAAACACTAGGCGCGTTCCCATTACAAATTTGCGCAAGATATCTTCTAAATGTCGATAAAAAAACTGTTGCGAAATGACTTTAATCGAACAATGCGACTAAAACTCGTCCTCTCGCGGCAAGTCGTTAAAAAAATGGAGACGGATATAGGCGGGTTTACTTGCTTTAGGCGTATATATTTGTCATCAGAGATGTAGGCGCATTATACAAGCATTAATAGCGAGGCAATCCTCCTTTATTTGGGGGCGGCCACGTATGCGCTTGTTCTGTGGAGATAATAGCATGAGATTTCACGGAGGACATGTGGTTACAGAATTTCCGTCCACTTTGTAGTGCAATAGGGTGTCTTGTAGCACCTGCAGCATCACGCCCAAGGCAAGGCGAGGTAGATCATGTGACCTGGAAATGTGAAAAAAAAACATTTCCATTACAGTTTTGCGAATGATTCCTTTTTCGCATCATCTAAAAAAAACATTGCGACATCAGATCAGAATTCCATGGTGGAAGATGTGATTAATAGGTGCTTCTTAAGTATTAGCCTTGCTTGACCGATTGGCTTAAACACTTATAGCTGTATAAGATGACCCTTGATTTTGCAGCCCCAGGTTGTGTGTTAAATGTTCAAATAAACAACATAGACATAACCGATACAACATACAAAAAACATAAACCTTTACTGGTCAGCAATCGTAGAGGCGATATTATGACTTGTACTCTCATTGGCTGTCTTTTTTAATGGCCTCACTAATCATTAGTAATCTCCCTTTAGCTCTTAAGATTGTAATCTCTCTTTAGCTTCCCTAAAATTTTTGCCGTGTAACTAGTCCCGTAGTTTTTGTCCGATCGTCACTGATGATATCATATCGTGTGGCCTGATGGTGTGATGCATGCTGTTATGTGGAATTCTGATCACGGGGCCAAAAAGCTGGAATTTTTCCCATAGAAAATAAATGGGGCTGAAATTCAGATTTTTTTTTCAGAAACCCCATAGGCCACACCCACCCTTTAAACCTATCGGCTTATGCCGTTGCCGTTCTCGCGCCGACCTGCTCGTGTGACGTGTCAAACTGTACTGCACGGCCCGGGGAAATGGCAAAACCTGGGCTACGGGGTCATGTGATGTGTCTTAACGCCCTTCATATCGAGGGAGTAAGACGCTGGGTAATTTGATGATGTCATGTGATGTCACTGGCCGAGCCCCTCCCAAAAAATGGCCAAAATTGTCTTTTTTGGCATCTAAACGATCATCTCTCTGAATGAGCTTGAGTTATGATGTCAGCGCTAAAAATTAAATGGCCAGTAGGTTAGATGGTTGCTCCCCGGAGCCGAGGTTTGCATCGTCAAACATCATTCACATTTTCTTCAGGAAATGTCTTAGATGTTGATTATTCTGCAAACCACTTCACACAGACACAGGAAGAACGCTGTATCAAAAACGTCCTGCCATTCAACAAAGGACTTTGCCAAGGGGAAAAGGTCTTGGGACCACGGGGAAAGAAACTGTTACACTGTCTGCTCACGAGGGTCTGAAAGCGCCGGGACCCTTTTATGAATGTCAGAGTTTGCATAATTGGTATGTGCAGCCATCCATAATGCTAATGAGTTTGTGAATGAAGCATGCAGTGTAAATGTCTGAGAGGTATAGAACAGATCTAGCTGCTGCCTTCACTGTTCGCTCCGACATGATGAATGAGGCCATTTCCAAACCGGGCAGTAATGAAGCTGTTGAATATGCTTTCAGTAGTCCCTATGTAGATCCCTATATGGAGTGTGGGACGGTGGGCTCTTCCCAGCCTTCCCCAGCTGTGCTTTCTTGGCTATGGAGATGGTGTTTCGGGACAGGCTGATGTTCACCCAGGAATGGTGTTGGTCATCCTGTGTCCCGCAGAAGTAAACGAAACATCTCTTTTTACATTTGGTCCGCATTCTGCAGTGATAATAAGCAATAACAGCCTTATCCGTAAGCAATACCATCCTTATCCAGTATACTCCAGTTAGGATGACAGTTAGGTCTGACAATCACAAACTCCAACAGTAATGAGCAGTAACAAGCACCACTGAGCAGTAACTAGCACTATTGCACCATTCTTGCATCATTCCTTGTTGATGTTAATGCACAAGCCACCACCATAATATGAATTTCTTTCTTTCAATCCCATATAGATGAAGGATTTGTCACTGATCCACCTCTACATGGAAAGAAAGAAAAACGCATCATCGCTTAACTCTGTAGTCTGTTATAGATGGATGTTTGTCCATTGTCGCCGAAGCAGACATTGATGAGCAGGATCGATTGTTTTTAACCTGCCACAATGGAGAAATACCATGCATATGCAGGGAACACTCATTGTTTTTAACCTGGCATACAAAGAAGAAGGCACAATGGAGAAACACTACCAAAAAAACCCCAAACTTTTCCAAAGTAGCGGATGGACCCTGACTTGTACACGTGTGGATAAAAAGGTTGACATTTTCCCATAAAAATCAATTATTTCTCACAGAAAAGCATTGCATTAACACGTGTTTTGCTATACACGTCTTGTAGACAAAAAAGACCAAGATAGAGACTTTTTGGCGAAGCGTATCATTCTACTGCCTACCGAAAAAACGTAATGAGTCCTATAAAGTAAAAGAACACTGTACCTACAGTCAAATGTAGGGCCCAGGGTGAAAAAGCTGGGTTTGGGTCTGAGATCTTGGGTCTTCCAGAAGGACCCCAAACATACTTCAAAAAGCAAAATAAAATGGATGGCAGAAAAAGCGCTGGAGAGTTCAGAAGTGGCCAGCATTGAGTCCAGATCTAAATCCCACAGAACACCTGTGGAGAGATCTTAAAATTGCTGTTGGGAAAAGGCACCCTTCCAATATAAGAGGGAGGTGGTGGCTTAATGGTAAGGTGTTTGCCTCTGGACCAGAAGATCGCAGGTTCAAAGCTACCACTAGTGGGCCCTTGAGCAAGGCCCTTAACCCTCAATTGCTCAGTTTTAAGTCGCTCTGGATAAGGGCGTCTGCCAAATGCCGTAAATGTAAATGAGAGACCTGGAGCAGTTTGCAAAGAAAGAGTGGTCCAAAATTCCGGGTGCGAGGAGCTTAATGATGGTTATAGGAACCCAAAGGGGGTGCAACCAAATATTAAGTTAAGGGTGCCTTCAGTTTTGTCCAGCCCATTTTTGTGTGACATTATGTCAAATTTGCTTTGTTGTTTTGTTCCAATACACATAAAGGGAATAAACATGTGTATAGCAAAATATGTGTATATATCGCAATACTTTTCTATGAGGAATAATTCATTTTTCGGAAAGATTTCAGGGGCACCAACAATTTTCTTGTCCACATGTGTGGTAGTGATCCTCCACTGATTACGTCAGTGAGGAAACAGGCGCTCTTAAGACTGTCTTATTCCATGTGAGCAGTCACCAAACACAGTTCTGTGATAGCAACAGTGCCTGGAGAAAAGTAACTGTTTTGGTGAACTGATCATTGCACCTGGTGTACTTGATGCGCACGCTGGCAAGCGGAAGAAATTCCATCTAAAAGCATACAAGGCCCGTGTCTAATCTGCAGTTGTGGTCACGGCTGTCTTGACAACTTGTTCACTACACCATTGAAAATTGGAGACGAAGCCCAAATGTGCACTTGAAGAGAGCTGTGGAACCTTGAGGGCTCTTGAAGTATGATGTATCGGGCAATCAGGACGGGGACCAAGGGGAGCTAGCAACATGACAATATTTCAGCCACAGGCCAATTGCCTGCATCTTTTTCTGCAAGCCTGAAGTACTATTGATGCCATCAGGAATCCTAGCAGTCTCAATAAACCCTCAATCCAGTTAGTAAGTGTGAGGAGGAATTGTGCAGATGAGGTTTTGGTTTAGTTCTGTGCCTGTTCTGTGTGAGACGGTATGGCGGTATTGGATCTTTGGTGGAAAGAGATAGTCATCCAAATATGGTGGTATCCTGAAGTCACTGTACGCACATTAATCAATTACATTAAAAAATATAGTTGCAACCCCGCCCCCGCCTTTTTGTCGTTTAGCGTCGTTAATTGGCAAAACTACGCAATTTTTTTTGGATTTGATCAAGGATTCAAGACATACAGAGATGTGCCAAGTTTCATGAAGATATCTCATCGCGTTCAGGAGTTATAGCCATTTGTGTCAATGTGGCCCCGCCTACTTTGCACTTTTAGGGTTGCCGTTGCCATTGAGTCAAAAGTGCAATCTTTTTTTTTTTTTTTTATAATTGTTGATAAGCTGTGTCTACTCAACATTTCTACACTGGTTTTGTTCTGATGTCGCACAAAAAACTAGGGTTAGGACTTTTCAGCCTAAAACTGTCAATGAGGATTTTCTGCGCTTTTTGACCCAAGGATTCCATACATATATAGGTTTTGAGTGTACGATTAATTTTCGTCAAACTATGAGCAAAAAATAGATTTTTGGGGATTATAGCGCCCCACCATGTCAAAATGGCTTAAGCCTCTCCCCAAATTGAGCTCTACCATCTGTTCAAATTTCAGGTTTCTAGGACTAGGTTTGGTCTGCATGGTAACTTTTAGGGAATAATAATAATAATAATAATTCAATTCAATTCAATTTTATTTGTACAGCGCTTTTTACAATTTGTCATCGTCTCAAAGCAGCTTTACATAATACATAATGAAAATCACTTTGGCCCTAACTGTTTCTTGTTGAGCAAGCCTTCAGGAAGAAGAAACCTTGAGAGGAACAAAACTCAACAGAGAAGCCATCCTCAAATGGGTGGTTTGTTTTCTTTGTGATTTGAGTGTATCCATGAATTTGTTTGAGGCGTCATCAACCAGGGGGGCGGGTCATCATGACGGTCAGACAGGTCCAGAGTGTGGAGGGGGGTCTGGATCACTGGCAGCTCAGCAGTGGGACATGTAACTCAACAGAGAGAGAGAGGGAGAGAAAGAGAGAGAAAGAAGGAAGGAAAGAAAAAAAGAATGGTTAGGCATGGTCATAGTTGCAGTGTGGGAGTGAATGTATATTTATAATAAAAATAAAAATAATAATAATGTGCTTAAACCCCTAAAAACCAGTCATTCTGTGTTCGTGTTGGTCAGATTGTAAATTTTGAATTCAGAAATGTGCTGCTTTGACTCCAATGGAGAACCAACAGCAGCTGTAATTACTGCTACTGAGTATAACACAGAGCAGCAGTGTTTACCTCACACATAGTGAGTAAAATTCATAAGACTAGCTCTTTAGCATTAAGATGAGCTGAAAAAAAAATTGGCGGAAGGCAAACTATGTTAGGAACCCGAGACTTGCTTCAGAGGAAATGATACCTTGCTTTAACTATACTAGCAAACTGTTAAACAGACACTGTAGAATCTACAGTGTCTGTTTATTGTATAGTGTAGATCCACACAGACCACAGATTCTACAGTATAAGGAGATAAGATGAACAGAAATACAATATGATTGTATCACAGAGGGGGAGCCTGCGCCTATCTCTGGCGTCTATGGGCATTAAGGCAGGATACACCCTGGATGGAATGCCAACCCATCGCAGGGCACACACACTCACATTCACACACTCATTCATGCACGAGGGACATTTTTCCAAGGTGCCAATCAACCTACCGTGCATGTTTTTGGACGGGGAGGAAATGGAAAACCCGGAGAAAAACCCCCTGAGGCACGGGGAGAACGTGCTAACCATTAAGCCACCGTGCCCCCTGTGTCACAAAGGAATTTTTGCACATAATGTGTCATATGACACTTATATACATTGCTGTGAAAAACTACCTATTGACCTTGATTTTACTATTTCGGAATGATAAAAGACAGAGCTTTCTAAATGATAATTTCATTTATTAAGGGGGAAAAAAAGCTGTCCAAGTCTATCTGGACCTATGTGAAAAAGAAAAAAATCATTTCACCCACCCCCTGCCAAGAATCATGAATGAACTGTGATTAAAAACATTCTTTGAAAAGTTAAAGTTCATGTCTCATATCCAGGCCTGATTATTGCCAGGCCTGTTGAATGAATAATTTACTTTTAAATACATCCTGTCTGACAAAGTATAGCATGCTAAATGATCTACGCAACACATCAGGCACCAAACTACAGAAATTCAAGAATCGATGAGAAATACAGTAAATGGATTGATATACATCAAACCATTTCTGAGGCTTGGGGGCTCCTGTGAACCATGATGAGAGCCATTATCCACAAATGGAGAAAACTTGGATTAGTGACGAACCTTCCTAGGATTGACCAGCCGACCAAAATTAGTCCAAAAGCGGCGACTCAGCAGCTCATAAAATAACCCAGAAAAACGTCTAAAGAACTGCAGGCCTCACTTATCTCTGCTAATGTTGATGATTCCACAGTAAGAAAAAGATTGGGCAAAAATGATATATTTGGGAGAACTCCAAGGCATAAGCCACTGCTGAGCAGAAAGAACGGAAGGACTTGTTTCACTTTTGCCAAAAAAGACATCTTGATTATCCCAGAACCTTTTGGGCATAGCGGTGGTACTGTGATGGTCTGGGGCTGCTCTCCAGCTTCAGGACCTGGCATCATTGATGGTACCATGAATTCTGCACTCTCACAATCAGAAAATCCTGAAGGAGAATATCCGGCCATCATTTCAAACCTCAAACTCAAGTGCAATTTGTTTATGCAGAAGGAAAAACATCAGTAAGTCCACCACTGAATGAGATTTAATGACAAAAAATGTTGTGGGGTCTAGTCAAAGACAAGATGTACATTTGATTGATATGCTGTGGCGTGAGAGTATACATATATTCTACGTAAAAAAAATAGAAAAAATAAAACATCACCGTTACTTGATTGCAGAAGTGACGTAAGCAGTTCTAATGTAGGTTTAATAGTTTAATGTAAGTTTTTCTTATAATGAATGAAAACTTCATTGGAAAACTGTACAAAATTGTAAAAAAAGGGGGGGGGGCAAATACTTTTTCACAGAATTGAATGCATATTAGGGGCACGGTGGCTTAGTGTTTAGCACATTCGCCTCACACCTCCAGGGTCGGGGTTCGATTCCCGTCTCGGCCATGTGTGTGTGGAGTTTGCATGTTCTCCCCGTGCCTCAGGGAGTTTTTCTCCGGGTTCTCTGGTTTCCTCACGGTCCAAAAACATGCACGGTAGGTTGATTGACACCTTGGAAAATTGTCCCTAGTGTTTGAATGTGTGTGTGAATGTGAGTGTGTGTCCTGTGATGGGTTGGCATTCCATCCAGGGTGTATCCTGCCTTAATGCCCATAGACGCCAGAGATAGGCACAGACTTCTACCGATCGGATAAAGCGATAGAAGATTAATGAATGAATGAATGAATAAACAATACAATATAATTATGTTCAATACTTAATCTATAGACTTATAGGAAGTGTTGGTGAGTAAACAGTATAGTTACATGTAATGGCGTTACATAATTTAATTACAAAATAAAAGTTAAAAAAAAACAGTAATCCGCTACAGTTACTTATGAAAATGATGAAGATTGCAAATCCAAAAGACCACCGCCTTAATTTCTCCAGCCCCCCCCCAAAAAAAGTATAGCCCATTTTTTTCCGAGCGCCACCTAGTGGACAAATTAAAATAACCAAAAAGTAATCAAATGTGATCAGTTACTTTACTTTTATAAAGTCATTGAAAAGTTACACTACATTTTTAAATAGGGTCATTTGTGATCTGTAACTTATTACATTTCCAAAGTAACCTTCCCAACACTGCTTATAGACGTGATAGATATATAAAAAGCTGCATGCTATAAGCTTGTCTCCTTCTCCTACACAATTCTAAAATGCACTACTGACTCTATTTTGTGGTTTTACAGTACATTAATCTCTGCACTGCAGGTAAGGTGAGTCTTATTATGAGGTTGTTCAACTCCATGCAAGAAAGTAAGATAGGGTCAAGTAATTAGAGTCTCCTGCTACAGTAAGTACATGCATTTGCCCATAAATTCCGCAGAGACTGGTGTCAGGACAGATATTAGAAGCACAAGGCCCCCAATCTCTTAATACCAAGAAAATTCATTTCTCTTAGACACGGGACACAGTGGGCCACCTTTTGAAATATTTATATACAGTACTTCCATTGTATACATCGACTACTTCAATACAATTAACACTCACTGAGTGCTTTTGCAAGGACGACAGTACAAATAATGCAGTATACAGTATACAACCCCGATGTGTGTTCAGCAGAACATTATTATCAATTGTAGTCTACTTATAGAGGTGTAATGGTACGTGTATGGTATTTATACTGGTTTTTTTTTTTCAGTTCGGTTTATATGTGTAACAAATGCAATCCTTTTGAAAGCATAGAACATAATTACCTGTGTTGGGAAGGTTACTTTGTAAATGTAATAGGTTACAGATAACAAATGACAAGTCGTGTAACTTTCCAATGACTTTATTACTCATTCAGTTTGATTGCTTTTTGTTTACTTTTAAGTTTCGACATTTGTAACATTACAGTGAACTCAACTCTTGCTTACTGTTAGAATTTCGAAAATCTTTCGTCACTTGAATGAAGCCAATGTTTATTAGATTTTTAGTGTTACACTATCTAGTGTTACACTATCACCAATAGTTATAAGAAAGAAAAAAAAAGAAACATATATATATATATATATATATATATATATATATATATATATATATATATATATATATATATATATATATAGCATTATATAATAACCATAGTTGAGAAGTAACTAGTTACATGTAACGGTGCTATGTAATTTAATTCCTAAATAAAAGTAATTATAAGTAGCAGTAATTTGTTACAGTTACTGAGAAAAAAACGTGTAATTGAATTATATTAAATTAACATTCAAACATGTTAAAGATTACAAATACCAATTGTTTTTGGAAGCTGGGGTCAAAGCACAGAGTCAGCCATGGTATCAGCACCCCCTGGAGTTAAGGGCCTTGCTCAAGGACCCGAGAGGCGGCTTGGTGATACTGAGCCTTGAACCCCCAACCAGTAGCCCAGAGCCTTAACCATGGAGTTACACCCCCTCCCTCATAATTAAATTGGTTGGTTTCAGTGACAATCAAAATAGGTGTCTCAACAGAGTGAATGTGAGGTTGAAGATGTACTAATGATGATGTTAATAGCAGCTAAATGTGTTTAATAAATAAGTTTGAAGAGATCATAGATTAAGTGTTCTCAGTCTCAGACTCGTTTGCATCCTGCCTGATTAGACTCTTGATAATTAGTCTAATCAGATCCGTTAGAGCAAACACTCAGTGTCAAGAGCATAGCATAGTATGTACACACACACACACACACATATATATATATATATATATATATATATATATATATATATATATATATATATATATATAGACATATATATATATATATATATATATATATATATATATATACACACACACACACATATATAACCTATATATATATATACATATATATATATATATATATATATATATATATATATATATATATATATATATATATATATACATATATTCATTCTTCATCTTCTACCGCTTTATCCGATCTTCCCATCTTCCCTCGGGTCACGGGGAGCCTGTGCCTATCTCAAGTCACGTCAAGTCAAGTCAAGAGGTTTTATTGTCATTTCAACCACATATAGCTGACGCAGTACACAGTGAAATGAGACAACGTTTTTTCAGGACCCTGGTGCTACACAAAACAACATATAACACGAACACAAGAACACAGTGCTGAGGACTAGACTAAGTTTGTCCTAGCTACATAAAGTGCATCGTGTGCAACTTAGTGCAAACAGCACAAAGACAGAATAGGACTGTATTGTTGACAACTAGGGCGACTATCAGGTGTTTATGGGCATTAAGGCAGGATACACCCTGGATGGAATGCTAACCCATCGCAGGACACACACACACACACACATTCACACACACATTCACAGACTAGGGACAATTTTCCAAGATTTCACATTGCACAAAGATCGCACCAACAGATACTTTACTCTGGACAATATCACCGTTACACTGGACAAACACCTGCACAATGTCACTTTAAAACAAGGATATACATTGCTGAAACACTGTCATAAGTCCTACATACCATCCATTATGAAACATGGAGGAGGCTCTGTTATGTTCTGGGGCTGCTTTGCTGCATCTGGTCCAGGGTGCTTTTTGAACCTGTGCAATGAAATCTCAAGACTATTAAGGCATTCTGGAGCAAAATATGCTGGCGAAAGCTTGGTCTCAGTCGTAGGTCATGGGTCGTCAAACAAAGTAATGACCCAAAACACCCAAGAATTGCTGACAACAACAAGAATTTCCCTATTTTGTTGTGGTCTTCTATGAGCCCTGTTATAAATCTGGTTGAACATCTGTAGAAAGAGCTAAAACGAGCATTCCAGAGAAGGCACCCTTCAAACCTGAGACGGCTGGAGCTGCTTTCTCATCAGGAGTGGGCCAATACATATATGTATATTACAATAGGAACATTGCCAACTGATTAATGTAGAGAGTGTCCTGTGGGAACATGGCTGGACTGCCATCTCCGCAGCTTGCATGGATGAAAATTCTCAGGGAAGAAAAAAAAAAAAACCCTTGGTGCCTAAGGGAAGACCTGATTGTGCCTCTTTTATGAATGGTTTAGTGTATGAAAGCTGACAGGGTATGCCGTGTACTCACGGAGTATAAAAAAAGAAGCCGAGTAACCCTTCAATTTGGGGCCAAAAAAAAAGAGGCTCAAATTTAAGCACTTAGTTAGCTAATCAGGCAGGATAATGATCACCCGACAGCATCATTTACTTAGCCCCCCTGAAGCACCCGATACTCATGGGGCGTTTAACTTGTGTTCTAGTAGTCCGTCCATAAATGCAGTTATTTCATTAAAACGTAGCATTCGGAGTCGACCCTTAGGTTTTAAGAGATAATTATAATTGTGTGACATGATTTCTCAAAAGGCTAGTACTTGCAAAAGATGCTATTTCGGAGTCTTGAATATAGCAATGGCAAGAACGGACTGCCGAGTCTTTGACCTAGAGGAGGCATAAATTAGATTAATATTGAACTTTAGAAACACTTTCAGCCGCATGGTTTTTTTTTAGTATGATGTTACAAGCTTTGGCACACTTCCTTTTGGGCAGTTTTCCCATTCTTCTTCGCATAACCTCGCAAGCTCCATCAGGTTGGGGAGCATAACCATTTCTCTTCAGAGAGGTTCAGTCGTTCAATGACCACTCAAGGACATTCCGAGTTGCCCTGTCGTCTCTTATCTCTTATTAGTTGTGTGACTTAGGATCTTCTGTTGGAAGATGTCCCAGTCTGAGGTCCAGAGTGCTCCGGAGCAAGTTTTTATCAAGAGTGTCTGTGAACATCGCTGCATTCATATTGTAAGTCGCGTCACGCCTCAGTGGTTCGCACGTTCACCTCACACCTCCAGGGTCGGTCGTTCGATTCCCGCCTCCGCCATGTGTGTGTGTGTGTGTGTGTGTGTGTAATTTGCATGTTCTACCCGTGCCTCAGTGGGTTTTTCTCCAGGTTCTCCCGTTTCCTCCCCCCGGTCCAAAAACATGCACAGTAGGTTGATTGGCACCTTGGAAAATTGTCCCTAGTGTATGAATGTGTATGTGAATGTGTGTGTGTGTGTGCCCTGTGATGGGTTGGCATTCCATCCAAGGTGTATCCTGCCTTAATGCCCATAGATGCCTGAGATAGACACAGACTCCCCGTGACCCGAGTGAAGATCGGATATAATGGTAGATGAATGAATGTGTGTGTGAGTGTGTGTGTGTGTGTCGTGTCCTGCGATGGGTTGGCATTCCATCCAGGGTGTATCCTGCCTTAATGCCCATAGACGCCTGAGATAGGCACAGGCTCCCCGTGACCCGACGGAAGATCGGATATAATGGTAGAAGATGAAAAGAATGAATGTTTGAATGAATGAATAATAATAATAATAATAATAATAATAATAATAATAATAATAATAATAAAAATAATAATAAATAATAATAATAATAATAATAATAATAATAATAAAAATACAATAACATTTCTGTGCACCTGTATAATACATAGATATTACCCATGTGCAATTTTACTTTGGTCTTGTTTAATAGTTCTTGAAATGTCTCCACTGTGGAAGGAAAAAAAGAAAGGTTTATCTTATCTTAAACAGTGTTTTGAATCCTTTAAGCATTTTTGTGTGAAAATACAATCTTGTATTCTTATTAAAATATTTCCGTATGTTAAACCCTTGTTGTGTGGTTCGTATGCCAGATAACTGCGATACAATTGACATTTTCAGAAATGTGTTTTTGGTCACTGTGCCGTAGTTTGTCCGTTATAGCTTGGCGCATTTTCATCCTGAAGGAAGAAAAGAAAGGTTTAGGTTTAGCCGTTTTCTTCATCTGTATGTATTTGGGAGGAGCAGGCAGCAGAAGAATGAATGAATGAGTTGCACAAGCTGACCAGATGCTAGGAGCTACCATTAACTCTGCTTTGGGCTACAATTAACATGGGTCACACCTCAGTCCCCAGAAAACAACAGTACCCAAATTACATTTTAAGTGCCAAGTAATTACCAAATTTATACACTATTATCCTGATAAAACTTGTGTAAGGATTGTAATCGGTTCCTTTTTGGTTTGCTTGTTTTAAATCATTACGGACATACAAATTATAGTGCAGGGTGTATTAATGCCTGTGGGACTAGATAACCGGATTTGAGGTTTTCATCAGGTCCGAGAGAGAGAGAGAGAGAGAGAGAGAGAGAGACCAGGGAAGAGTGTCGTCCAATATTGTATATTGAAATATTGTTTGAATTGCAGCTCGACCAGAATGCTGCTGAGAGGATTCTGACTGGAATCAGTAAATCAGAATGTATCACACCAGTCTTTTGGTCCTTACACTGGCTTCCAGTTAAACATAGGATTGGTTTTAAAGTACTTTTACTTGCTTATAAACCACTCAATAACCTAGGACAGGCAACCTTTACCACTCAAAGAGCCAGTAAAGAAAACACTAGGAGCCGCAAAAAAACCCTCTTGACAACCCCAAACCGAATTACTCCTGTCAAGACACCAACGTAAGTGAGGTATATACCGAATATACAAACAGTGTTGGGAAGGTTACTTTGGAAATGTAGTAGGTTACAGATCACAAATAACCTTATTCAAAAAGTAGTGTAACGTTTTTTAATTACGTTCTAAAAGTAACTGATTACATTTGATTACTTTAATTTGTCCACTAGGTGGCACACGGAGGATAAACGGCGAAATATTTTCGAAACTTCAGAATCAAATTGTTGAGTTGGAGGGGGTTGCGTTGAAATTTTTGTTGACTGGGGGGACAGGGATTGTTAGGCGGTTTGTAATCTTCAACATTTTCTAAAGTAACTGTAATTTAATTCCATGTTTTAGCGGATTACCGTTACTGTTATTTTGTAACTAAATTACATAACGCCGTTACATGTAACTAGTTACTCCCCAACGCTGTATATGAATATACCATGTGCGCATACTGAATTATAGACAGGGGGCCGTGAATCGTTGACGGCTGGGGGCAGGGGGGCTGGGGGGGGGGGGGGGGGGCGGATTGTTTCTGGGTTTGAACGCTACATGAGCTTCGCTATATTTTTCCACCATCGTACTCGCTGCACGTACTCCGACAATTTCAACGAGAGCCGTCTGGAGCCGTTTCATCAGAGGGATGAAAGAGCCAAATATGGCTCCGGATCCGTAGGTTGGCGACCCCGGGCCCGAGACCTAAATACATTGCGGATATGCTCACTGAATACAAACCTAACAGACCACTCAGATCACTAGGATCGAGTCAGTTAGAAAATACCAAGGACGCACACAAAACAAGGGGAATCTGTCTTTCCCTTTTATGCTGTCTGCGGTTGGAATCGGTTTCCAGACTCAAAACTCATCTGTTCAGTATTTAATGTATATTCATTATTATTCATGCTCTATTCATTTTAAATGCTGTTGTTGTTGATTATTCCTTTTTTTATAACTCATCTTTTTTTTTTACAATTACATTATACGTTATATTTATGTAAAGTACTTTTGAATGACCATTGTGTATGAAATGTGATAAATAAATAAAGTTGCCTTGCCTTGCCTCACTCTTTGAGCCGTGACTCTCTCCGGCACCTCCACACGTGGGTCACTCATTTATATCTCGCACTTAATTCATGGTTTGGTATGAACCTCGGGGTTTTTGAGTCGCCAATACAGTTAAGGGGATGAAATACAAAAAGGTAAAATTCCTTAGCATTTTGTTAAAATTAATGCAGTTTATTATTAGTAACTGTTTTACATTTTTAAAGCCATTTTAAATAAAATAGATGCTTGGTTAAAGGACACGTCAAATATATTCTATAAGAAGGGGTCCTGCTCAAGGGCCCACTTGTGACTCCTTGGTGGTGGTGGTGGTGGTGGTGGCGGTTTAATATTTAGCGTTGACTTCAAAATGCTAGCTCGTTCAGAGAGATGAGTGTTTAGACACCAAAAACGCACCTTTTGGGTGTTTTTTTGGGAGGGGCGGGGTTAGGCCACGCACGTGACATCATCAAATTATCCCGCGTCCGACTTCTGTTGATGTGCCAAGCGCTTAGACATGTCACATGACCCTGTGTCTGAGTTTCGCCGTTCTGCAGATTTTTCATGTTTGTGGTCACATGACGAGATGTGGCAGTCATATGTTCACGACCTACTTCATCTCACCTACGAGTCCATATGTCAGATGTGCATTTCGGGCGAACATGGGCTGAACAGCAGAGCGCGAAATATCCCCATTCAATCTCTCTATGGGGTCGGAATGTTGTGGATGTCCTGAAAATCCAAACGGGTGTGGGGTTCGGGAGGTATTAGATCGCGATCCACTCTGGACCCCCTAGTGGATATGCCATATGTGCACCTGTGAGGCACAAAATTTCGGCCCCATTGATTTTCTATTCCCACTTTTTGGCCCTGGGTTCGTCATTCCGCAGGGCGATTCCTTATAAAAGTAATAGCACACCTCATACCATTGGGCCGCGTGATATGAAGTATGATTCATGGCGATTGGACGATTCGGTGTTACCCACCGCAAATTTGAGCGAAGCCAGAGAGAGATTAAAATAGTGATGCTTTTGCGAGCATCACTAATAAAGAGTGTAACTTTTCCAAGGCTTACCTCTTGTCTCCTTATTCATTCATTCATCTTCTACCGCTATATCCGATCTTCCCTCAGGTGGAGTCTGTGCCTATCGCAGGCGTCTATGGGCATTAAGGCAGGATACACCCTGGATGGAATGCCAACCCATCGCAGGACACACACACACAAACACACACATTCACACACACATTCACAGACTAGGGACAATTTTCCAAGGTGCCAATCAACCTACCGTGCATGTTTTTTGACCAGGGGGAAACCGGAGAACCCAGAGAAAAAACCCCTGAGGCACGGGGAGAACATGCAGACTCCACACACACACACACACACACACACACACACACACACACACACACACACACACACACACACACACACACACACACACACACATGGCTGAGACGGGATTCGATCCTGGTGGCGTGAGGTGAACGTGCTAACCACTAAACCACCGTACCCCTCTGTCTGTATAAAAAAATACAAAAAACGCAAATGAATATCACAGTCACATTATTCCAACATAATAAAAAAGACAATAAACAGGTTTGGTATACACAATGCTTAACCACAATGCCTTTTTTTTCATATATTTGAATTTAAATCATTCATAATACAGCAGTTAAGCGGAAAAAGCATCACTAAAGATGTCAAAGCTGGAGTTTGAAACCATGACCTTTGGATCGTGCCTTAATCAATGGGCCACTATTGTCCAAAAACACAAGCAGAATCACAATAAACCTGCAGCTGTTTAAAAATAAAAGTCTCTATATAGAAAAATGTGTAAAAAATAAAGGGTGAATATTAATAAGCAATCAATACAGGAACGAAAAGACAGCAGCTTAATAATGAAGCTAATGGGGATGAGAGAAACAAATTCATACTTGCAAATTAATCGCGTAATTTACTTAAAAAGCTGTTCGTAGAAAAAAGATATGCAAAAAACAAAGCAAAAAATCATTTGCAAACCTTCCGTGTCGTGTGCATGAATCATAGACCTAAAGTCTTAATTTCATATAAAGTCTAAAAAGCGGATGAGATATTTTAATAAAAAAAAATAAATAAATAAACGAAAATATTTTAATTAAATGCACATGCACAAAGCAAATACTGTAGGACGCGACAAAAAACAAAATGTATTACCGATATATTCCAATATGTGTTAACAAAAACTGTTTGTATTTAGTAAAAGTGTGATTAGCATGTTATTCTGACCTTGATTTTAAGGCTTTAAGATTATGGCTATGTAGTAACAAAACATGATAAAATATTTATTTCTTTTTATTCTAAGCTGCGCTGAAATAAAACAACCACCAAACGCCCGGTGTAGCAGGTGGCTATAACCAGAACATTTCATAAACAGAGCCAAAAACCGACTGATCGGCCACTTAGTGATGAAATTACATTACTTCTGGTCACACCCCTTCCTCCTGAGGATCTTGCTCATTTCCAGATGTGACAGCAGGCATGAATTCGTTGCCCAGATGATTTTGCCCGACCCCCTTGATCTGCATAACTCAATGAGATACCCATGCAATACTTCTAACCTTACAACAAGGTTTCATTTCTTCATTGTGTTAATAATCAGAAGATAACACTTTATTGGTCCCAAGGTGAAATTAAAGAAATTCGGCAGTATGCAAAAAG
Organism: Kryptopterus vitreolus; assembly: GCA_030449085.1. Lineage (NCBI taxonomy): Eukaryota > Metazoa > Chordata > Actinopteri > Siluriformes > Siluridae > Kryptopterus > Kryptopterus vitreolus. The sequence continues at coordinate 4,764,428 of JACRUU010000005.1, read as the reverse complement.
AAAATAGAAAAGGCACGAAAAACCCAAAAGAAATAAAGGCCGGATGAAGTAAATATGTAAAACAAAGTAATAAACAAAACGTACGGAATTGATGCATATTTATTTTTCATTTTAATTATGATAAAGAAATATTTTATTCATATTTTTATTGCCTTAATCTACCGGAATTCCTGCGTCATGTGATTTGTTTCTGTTCAATTTTATCATAGAAATTCACTGCAAAATGTCGAATAAAAATAATCTTAAAATAAAATAATTACAGTAATTTTCACCACATATAAATATATAGTTATGTTACGATTTGTGAAATAAAGCAGATAGCCATGTAGATTGATGCAGTATAATGGTATGTATATACCCCAGGATATATAGTATATATATATATATATATATATATATATATATATATATATATATATATATATATATACACACTGTAACGGTGGGTGTGGCGCTGCACAGACACACGGGGAAACGGTAATTCCAAAAAACACAAAGGATTTATTGTAATAGTCCAAGGCAAAACAACAAAAGAGACGCCGCTCTAATGAGCGGCCAGACAGGCTTGAGAGCCTTGCGCGCCGTGCGCCGTGGTCTCTGGAGGACCGAAGTTCAGGAGCGGACTTGGAAGTCCGGATTCTGGAGCCGAGCGAAACGGGAAGGAGATCCGGAGCGGACTTGGGAGTCCGTGGAATCAGGAGCCGGAGGAAGCGGGAACAGGACCAGACTGGAAACATAGAAGGGGTTAGGCATATAGATAACAATAGTACGGGTCCGCGACACTACCTAAGTGTTACGAGCCCGGACGGGGAATGAAGGGAGAGAGCCGGGCTATTTAAAGGGAGATGGAGAAGGAGCTGGGATAAGGAACACCTGATCTGAGTAGAGTGATGATTGATTGAGTGAGTGCGTGTGTGTGTGTGTGTGTGTGTGGAACGAGCAGGGGACAGCGAGAGAGAGGAAGAGAGAGAGAGAGAGAGAGAGTGTGTGTGTGTGTGTGTGTGTGTGTGTGTGTGTGTGTGGTGTGTGGTGTGTGCGTGTGTGGCGAAGAGCGAGAAGAGAGAGCGAGAGAGAGAAGAGAGAGAGAGAGAGTGTGTGTGTGTGTGTGTGTGTGTGTGTGTGTGTGTGTGTGTGGAGAGGCGAGAAAGAGCCGGGAAAGAGCGAGAGAGAGAGAGAGAGAGAGAGTGTGTGTGTGTGTGTGTGTGTGTGTGTGTGTGGCGAAAGAGCCGGGAAGAGCGAGAGAGAGGGTGGGCGAGAGAGAGAGAGGAGGCAGAGAGACAGAGAGACAGAGAGAGAGAGAGAGAGAGAGAGAACCGTGACACACACAGTGAAACGTTCTTTGGTATTTGTAATCTTTAACATTTTTGAAAGTAGCTGTAATTTAATGACACTTTTTTCTCATTAACTGTAACGGATTACTGTTACATTTATTTTTTAATTAAATTACGTAACGTCGTTAAATGTAACTAGTTACTCCCCAACACTGTATATATATATATATATATATATATATATATATATATGATGTGTGTGTGTGTGTGTGTGTGTGTGTGTGTGTGTGTGTGTGTGTGTGTGTGGGAAAGGGTCCGTATACAGTCCATTCAGAAAGTATACAGATCTCCTACACATTTTAAAAATTGTGTTATGTTGCAGCCTGATGCTACTGTACAATCATTAAGATTGATAATGGCAGAGTAAAAAAAAAATATTCTAGAAATGTCTAACATTTTGTAATGATAAAAACAAAAAAACAACAAAAAACATTTATTAAGACCCTTCACACAGACACTTGAATATTAGATCAGGTGCCTTCCATTTCTTTGGATAATTGCTGATATGTTGCCACACTTTGACTGGAATCTACCTGTAGACAAGTTTATTGATTTGACGATTTGACATGACTTGGAAAGCCACACACCATATAGAGGGCTGCACAGCTGACATCGCATATCAGAGCAAATACCAGGCCAAAAGGCAAAGATTTGTGGTAGGCTACAAAGAATTGCTGCTGCACTAATAATTCGCAAGACCTCCATAATTCAAAAGTGAAGCATGATGGTGGGAGCATCGTGTTGTCCAATTAATATATACATTTACTACCTTTTCACTGCTGAACAGAAATAACCCACACAAATATTCCCGAATAGTAGCAGGGCAACTTAGTATACTCCTCTGTTCTGTGGAAGTTTTATATATGTGACTGGGAGGAATTCTTTAAGATCATTGCCCCTTTTTTTCCACATCTCCACTGTGTCCAGTTAAATAATGTAATATAGAGCTCATAAAAGTCGTTTCAATTTGTTGCTTTTTTCCCACATATTCAGCATTACAGACCAGAAGTACAGTGTTAGTTCAAATTTATAAAACACACCCATTATATTATATTATATTACATTCTATTATACTATATTATATTATTATATTTTATTTTATTTTACAATTAAACGTCTTCATCCAGCAAATTGGATATATCTGCCTGAAAGGTTTTGAATGGTGCAAAATTGTTTTCACTTAATAAGAGAAATGGATGTTACTTTTATTGCTGTACATATCAAGTTGTAATGAGAAATGAAAACTCTGCATTTTCACAATCATAAAGCTTCTGCATTCCACACACACACACACACACACACACACACACACACACATATATATACACACACTTGAATTTATATTAATTTATATATATATATATATATATATATATATATATATATATATATATATATATATATATAAATGTCAGTTTGCCATGAACTCTTAATTTTTCTGTGCTCATTGTACCATAAATCCTAATAATTAATCCTAATAATAACCAATCCTAATAGCACTTTTCATGTTTCTAATACTCTAATTGTAACAGATCTCAATTTCACCCAAATCTCTCCATTTATTTACTATTTATTTAATAAACTGGAGCAATAGAGCAAATACCAGGACAAAAGGTCAACGGAAAGGCAAAAATCTGCGGTAGGCTACAAAGAATTGCTGCTGCACTAAAAATTCACAAGAGAACAAAAACCTCCATAAAAACCTCCATAATTCTCAAATAGATTATCCTTATAATATTAATTTCTTGTTCATTTCGAATGTCGTTTTTTTAAAATGTACTATTTTTGTACTATTCTTTGTAATATAGTGAATAGCTGATATACTTGTGAATGCGCCACTAGTAGGTGTGTTTTTTTTTTTTTTTATTGTTATATATATATTTTTTTTTTTTCTTTTTTAATCCTTATTTTCTTATGTTTTCGTTTATATTTCGCATCGTGCACTGTTGTTGGGGTGCTTCCACAGTTTGGTTGTACAGTACAGAATTGTACAATGACAATAAAGTTCTATTTTAGTTCTATTCTTTATATACAATTAACTTGCAAAAATGAAACAAAAATGGGGACCCGTGCTTGAAAACCTGCTGTTTAGCAATCAAGCTTCTTCCATTTTACAGTCCAGTCATTGTGTGATTTGCTTCAGACTGAAAAAGACTAAATATAATGCTGTTATCGAGGTGGTCACACTTGGTGATGATCGTTTAACTGAGGGCATTTAATTAGCAGCTACTCGGCTGCTAGTTAACCTCCTAAACTATGTCTAAGCAATAAAAGTGTATTTAGTTTTTTCAGCATTGCTTTTCCATTTCAACTTTATTTTTGTAAAATAAATAACACCACACACATCTGGAATTGAGGAGACTTTATGTTTTGAAAGAGGAATGTTTTCAGATGTGATGTAACCTTTCTACATGTGCAGACTCCTACCTCAAAACATCAGAGACGCTTTCAGGCTTTCAGACCGAGTGCTGATGACATGTCAGATGGTCCATCTTACTCTTTCATCCAGAGGAAGAAGCGTCCACAGATTTCAAATAGTTTTTAATTGGTATTTCTGCTTTTAGACTTGGAGTAGACAAGGTTCTGGATCAATGTCACGTGTGGCTTCTTCTATGCATTATAGAGATTTAACATACATGAGTAAACTGTTCACAGACAATGATTTTTGGAGGTGATCCGGAGCCCGTTAAAGTGATTTTAGAGTCATGTATTGTTTAATGCACTATAGTGTAAGGAATGAATGTTCCTAAACTCCCATATTGTTTTTCAGTTCGGATTCGATGAACCTCTGGCTGATGTTATGTAATGTATATGATACTGCAAATTCTGTGCAATTTTATATTTCACAATTTATAGACAATTTTTCACAGAACCTCTGCTGACCATCTTCTGAGAAAGAAATTATCTTTTTTTTAACCAATCATGTTATTGACATGTTATTGATATATATATATATATATATATATATATATATATATATATATATATATATATATATATGATATATATATATATATACAGACGTGGACAAAATTGTTGGTACCCTTTGGTCAATGAAAGAAAAAGTCACAATGGTCACAGAAATAACTTTAATCTGACAAAAGTAATAATAAATAAAAATTCTATAAATGTTAACCAATGAAAGTCAGACATTGTTTTTCAACCATGCTTCAACAGAATTATGTAAAAAAATAAACTCATGAAACAGGCATGGACAAAAATGATGGTACCCCTAACTTAATATTTTGTTGCGCAACCTTTTGAGGCAATCACTGCAATCAAACGCTTCCTGTAACTGTCAATGAGACATCTGCACCTCTCAGCAGGTATTTTGGCCCACTCCTCATGAGCAAACTGCTCCAGTTGTGTCCGGTTTGAAGGGTGCCTTTTCCAGACTGCATGTTTCAGCTCCTTCCAAAGATGCTCAATAGGATTGAGGTCAGGGCTCATAGACGGCCACTTTAGAATAGTCCAATTTTTTCCTCTTAGCCATTCTTGGGTGTTTTTAGCTGTGTGTTTTGGGTCATTGTCCTGTTGCAAGACCCATGACCTGCGACTGAGACCAAGCTTTCTGACACTGGCTAGTACATTTCTCTCTAGAATTCCTTGATAGTCTTGAGATTTCATTGTACCCTGCACAGATTCAAGACACCCTGTGCCAGACGCAGCAAAGCAGCCCCAGAACATAACAGAGCCTCCTCCATGTTTCACAGTAGGGACAGTGTTCTTTTCTTGATATGCTTCATTTTTTCGTCTGTGAACATACAGCTGATGTGCCTTGGCAAAAACTTCGATTTTTGTCTCATCTGTCCACAGGACATTCTCCCAGAAGCTTTGTGGCTTGTCAACATGTAGTTTGGCATATTCCAGTCTTGCTTTTTTATGATTCGTTTTCAACAATGGTGTCCTCCTTGGTCGTCTCCCATGTAGTCCACTTTGGCTCAAACAACGACGGATGGTGCGATCTGACACTGATGTTCCTTGAGCATGAAGTTCACCTTGAATCTCTTTAGAAGTCTTTCTAGGCTCTTTTGTTACCATTCGGATTATCCGTCTCTTAGATTTGTCATCAATTTTCCTCCTGCGGCCACGTCCAGGGAGGTTGGCTACAGTCCCATGGATCTTAAACTTCTGAATAATATGTGCAACTGTACTCACAGGAACATCTAGTTGCTTGGAGATGGTCTTATAGCCTTTACCTTTAACATGCTTGTCTATAATTTTCTTTCTGATCTCTTGAGACAGCTCTTTCCTTTGCTTCCTCTGGTCCATGTCGAGTGTGGTACACACCATATCACCAAACAACACAGTGATTACCTGGAGCCATATATATAGGCCCAATGGCTGATTACAAGGTTGTAGACACCTGTGATGCTAATTAGTGGACACACCTTCAATTAACATGTCCCTTTGGTCACATTATTTTCTGTGTTTTCTAGGGGTACCATCATTTTTGTCCATGCCTGTTTCATGAGTTTATTTTTTTACATAATTCTGTTGAAGCATGGTTGAAAAACAATGTCTGACTTTCATTGGTTAACATTTATAGAATTTTTATTTATTATTACTTTTGTCAGATTAAAGTTATTTCTGTGACCATTGTGACTTTTTCTTTCATTGACCAAAGGGTACCAACAATTTTGTCCACGTCTGTATATATATATATATATATATATACAGACGTGGACAAAATTGTTGGTACCCTTTGGTCAATGAAAGAAAAAGTCACAATGGTGGACAATATATATATATCAGAATATATATCAATATATATATATCAGAATCAGAATCAGAATCAGAATGAACTTTATTGCCAGGTATGTTTGCACATACGAGGAATTTGTTTTAGTGACAAAAACTCTACAGTGTAACAGAGTGACAAGACAAGACATGACAAGACAAGACAAAAATGCAAATATACAAAATATGAAATTTACAAAATAGAGAATTTACAAAATAGCAGCAAATTTACAAAAAATAGCAGCAATACAATATCTTAGGATATTTTAAGTTGTGCAGGTGTATGTGTTTGTGCAGTTATATGCAAACTGAATATAAATTAGTTGTGTGTTTAAATAAAAGCTGTATATTAGTGTTATAAAGTGTTCATGGCATGGACTGCCCGGGGGAAGAAACTGTTCCTGTGTCTGGTCGTTCTGGTGTTCAGTGCTCTATAGCGTCGACCAGACGGCATCAGTTCAAAGAGAGAGTGTGCAGGATGAGAGGGGTCCAGAGTGATTTTCTTAGCCCTTTTTCTTACTCTGGATGAGTGAAGTTCTTGTAGAGAGGGGAGGGTTGTACCAATGATTCTCTCAGCTGTCCTGACTACCCTATGTAGTCTTCTGAGGTCAGAATTGGTGGCTGAGCTAAACCAGACAGTGATTGAAGTGCAGAGGATGGATTCAATAATCGCAGAATAAAACTGTTTTAGTAGTACCGGTGGCAGGTTGAACTTCCTCAGCTGACGGAGGAAATACAATCTCTGTTGGGCCTTTTTCACAATGGAGTCAATCTGGGTGTCCCACTTCAGGTCCTGAGAGATGGTGGTGCCCAGGAACTTGAATGACTCCACTGCTGCCACAGTGCTGTCCATGATGGTGAGTGGGGGGAGAGTAGGGGGGTTCCTCCTGAAGTCCACCGTCATCTCCACAGTTTTGAGCGTGTTAAGCTCAAGGTTGTTCAGACTGCACCAGACAGCTAGTTCTTTAACTTCCTGTCTGTAAGCAGACTCGTCACCATCCTGGATGAGACCGATGAGGGTGGTATCGTCCGCAAACTTAAGGAGTTTGATAGAGGGGTCTTTAGATGTGCAATCGTTGGTGTAGAGGGAGAAGAGCAGTGGGGAGAGGACACATCCCTGAGGGGCTCCGGTGCTGGTGGTGCGGGTGCTGGATGAGAACTTTCCTAGCCTCACAAGCTGCTGTCTGTCTGTCAGAAAGCTGTTGATCCACTGGCAGATAGAGGTTGGCACAAAGAGTTGGGTTAATTTGTGATGGAGGAGGTTTGGGGTGATTGTGTTAAAGGCAGAGCTGAAGTCCACAAACAGGATCCTCACGTAAGTCCCTGGTCGGTCCAGATGTTGCAGGATATAATGCAGTCCCATGTTGACTGCATCATCTACAGACCTGTTTGCACGGTAAGCAAACTGCAGGGGGTCAAGTAAGGGTCCAGTTGTGTCCTTCAGATAACCCAAAACCAGTTTTTCAAATGATTTCATAACCACAGACGTTAGAGCCACAGGTCTGTAATCATTAAGTCCACTAATTTTTGGTTTCTTAGGGATGGGGATGATGGTGGAGCGTTTGAAGCATGAAGGGACTTCACATAGCTCCAGAGATATGTTGTATACACATATATAGAGTATACATCTATATATATATATAATATATACATCTATATATTGTATACATCTATATATATAGAGATATATATATACACACCACATATATATATATATATATATATATATATATATATATATATATATATATATATATATATATATATATATATATATATATATATAATATACAGAGAGAGAGAGAGAGAGTCAGAAAGCAAAACAACTGCTATCAGGCGGCAGCAAACACCAATTTCAAACAGCACCTTAAAGTAATATCATGTGGCTAAGCTTTCTTTTCTTTCTGTTTGTATATAATATATATATATATATATATATATATATATATATATATATATATATATATATATATATAGGAATCATCCAGGGTCTGTGTCATCCAGGGTCATCCAGCTGTAGATGATTCGGGTTATAGTAAAGTACTTAATGTTATATCTAGTGCAGAGTTTTTCATCTAGTATTGCATCTGAACCCATATTTGTCCTCTAAGTTGTGACCCAAAGGCAGATTAAATTTTTAGCCCTTTTAATTTATCACAAGAAAGGGAATAGTGCAATAACGGCTAAACCAAAAATGAAATAAAACTGCAACAAGGGCTTAAAACCAGATGAGATCCAATTCCCCCCCAAAAAAATCTGCTTTCCTAAACTTTCCTGGAGACAAGAACAGTAATCCGTCCCTGTTTATATGTTAAATAATAATGTCATGGAACTCACAAGGTCTGGTCTGGTCTTTAAAATACACCAAATTTTAAAGAAGAAAAAGTATGTGTGTGTGTGTGTGTGTGTGTGTGCTTGTGTTTAGTTGAGAATACCTGTGCAGCAGGGAATGCAGAGCAAGAGAGTGTTAGTGTAGTCTGGGAATTGTCCATGGCAGTCCATGGCAGACATATTTGAAGACCATATTGCTTGATTAATAATAATAATAATAATAATAATAATAATAATAATAATGTATATGTATATACTTATGTACATATATACTGTATATATATATATATATATATATATATATATATATATATATATATATATATATATATATATATATATATTTTGGGCTATCAATAGATTGGATAGTCAATAGAACATATTTAACCATGATTAATCATGCATTAATTGCTCACTTTCGAAGTACTATAAGTGGATACTTTTCATGTTTATAATTCTCTAATTAACTGTAACAGATGTACTAATCATATACACTTCACTCAAAATCTCTGCTTTAATCAATTTGATTATATAATCATTATTTTACTCTGCATATTATTTACATAATATTAATTTCTTGTTTAATTTGAATGGTTTTTTTCAGTCGCTGTTTCAATTGTTAAATGTGGTACGTGGCTCCTTTAAGAATTATGTTCCGGTTGCTTTTCGACAATTGCTACCAATACTGTGGTTATTCTGTGGTTTGTCTGTTTCCAAACATTTCTACAAATTGCAGCTGTTTTTAGTCAGGGTATCAAGAAAGGAACTCATGTTACAATGAAAATCCCAGTGAAATAAACGTGTGTGTATAGGTCCTTTATTTGCATTCTTGGTGTAATTTCTTAAGATCTTCCTTACCGGACTGATTCTAAAATGAGTCTTAAAATAAAGTGGCCTGTACAGGGTAATTGAGATGGCAGAGAGTCTGGTAAACAGAACTACTGTGCTCTAAAAAAAAAAAAAAAAAAAAAACAATTCCTCCAAGAGTAGTGTGATCATCATCCTGGGAGCACAGTTTCTCAACCTGGCCTTTAATTGCCTCCTTCCACTTTGATAACCGTGTGTGGGAGAAACGTCCACAGTTTCGAATGGAAGCCTGTTGCAGCGAGACCGCAGGACTACCGCTGTCTGCTCAAGATCCTGTTTGCCCTGCGGCAGTAAATCCCAGAGCTGCTACACTCCTCCTTAGCTGAGGATGTCATGGGTTTTGGCGGGTCAAAATAAGTGTTTGTAAATTTTTCATCCCGTGCATTTAGTTTGCCCTTTTAATTGTGCAATAGGGGAAACACTTCCACACTCAACGACAGCAAAAAGCATTTATTTATTTATTTTGCATTTTTCAGTAAGGTTAAAAGGTCAATAAAATGTCGTTATCAGCATCAGTCTTTTTCATCACATTTGAATTGACATTGCATTTTTCGCAAATTTGGAATTAATAAGCACGAGTAAAAACAAACAGTAAAAACAGTTCTTTATTTAATGGTAATTAATATATTGTTTAATGGGGTGTCTGTCCTGTATAGATAGTCATTCATTTTTTTCTGTAAGATTAACTACATTAATTATTAGCAGTGTTGGGGAGTGACTAGTTACATGGAACGGCGTTACATAATTTCATTACAAAATAAAAGTAACAGTGGGGGCACGGTGGCTTTTAGTGGTTAGCACGTTCGCCTCACACCGCCAGGATCCGGGTTCGATTCCCGTCTCGGCCATGTGTGTGTGGAGTTTGCATGTTCTCCCCGTGCCTCAGGGGGTTTTTCTCCGGGTTCTCCGGTTTCCTCCCGGTCCAAAAACATGCATGGTAGGTTGATTGGCACCTTGGAAAATTGTCCCTAGTGTGTGAATGTCTGTGAATGTGGGTGTGAATGTGTGTGTGTGTGTGTGTGTGTGTGTGCCCTGCGATGGGTTGGGCATTCCATCCAGGGTGTATCCTGCCTTAATGCCCATAGACGCCAGAGATAGGCACAGGCTCCCCGTGACCCAAGGGAAGATCGGATAAAGCGGTAGAAGATGAATGAATGAATAAAAGTAACAGTAATATCGTTATGGTTACTGAGAGGAAAATACATGTGTGTAAATTACAGTTACTTACGAAAAATGTTAAAGATTACAAATCCCAATCCCCCACTTGACAAACCATTTCACCAAAATATATATAAATATATATATATATATATATATATATATATATATATATATATATATATATATATATATATATAGATATATAGTAATAATAGTAATATATCTAGTAATATAAAGTAATAATCAGTTGCATGTTTTTGGACCGGGGGAAACCGGAGAAACCGGAGAAAAACCCCCTGAGGACACGGGGAGAACATGCAAACTCCACACACACACATGGCCGAGACGGGAATCGAACCCGGACCCTGGTGGTGTGAGGCGAATGTGCTAATCACTAAGCCACCGTGCCCCTATATATATATATATATATATATATATATATATATATATATATATTTTATATTTTATATATCTCATAGGTATCTCTATTTTTGTCTTTGCCAGGACTCATCTGGAGATTAAATACTCATTTATTTATTTATTTATTTATTTATTTATTTATTTATTTTATCAAATAGATTTCTATCGATGGAAGCTTTAGGCAAGAACATTCATAAATGAATCACAGCATGCAGATTTTTACATCATTCTTTGTTCTTTGCCTGTGGATATCTTTTGTTGCAGCAAGGGCATTTTATTTATTTATTTTTCATAGCAAACTTGGGCAAAATCTCAATGTCCAGCGTCCAGTTCTTTTCCGGATATTTCTTTTATTCCACACAAAATGAAGAAACACGGATGACTCATTTTCTTCATCTAAAGTTTTCGAAAGTTGCGTCACTTCAATTCATAATGAAATGTGTATCTTATGTCTGTAACAAAGACAAGATGTGTTCCCGAAAAACCAGAACAGGTTGTATCTCAGGCAGTAGTTTAATTCGTAATAATCACTATATGGCTTTAATACGGAGAGAAATTATGCAAATAAAGGGAATGTTCCTGCCAAGCCCATGACAATATCACACAATTATACAGCCTAGCCAAACTCCTTCAAGCCTGGAATGACAAAATAAGCCACAGTTGATATTATGCCCACCCCCACCACCACTACCACCACCGAAGTAAATCTCAAATAACGGGTAAATTCGACTAAAAATGTCAACCATTAACAGATGTTAGTCCAGGATATTAAACCTCGACGCAAGGCGCAGCAAGTGTTAGCTTCTATATACGAGGGCCAAAATGCTAACACGGCTTCCTGTCTGCTGCCGATGATTCCCAGACTGTGACCCGTGAAAAGGATTCAAAGCGCAAGAAGTGCCTCATTTGTTTCCATGTCCGGCTTTTTTTGTTTACCTCCTGAATGCGGATCTTTTGGATTCAACAGCGGGGCGGCGTTCCGACAAGCAAGAAGTGT
>JACRUU010000005.1:4727581-4747581 GCA_030449085.1 Kryptopterus vitreolus | reverse complement strand
AAGTCATCGGCTTTTTTTTGAGCATTTCCTAAAAACTAGCGGCCCCTTGAGTGTGAAAAAGTATTCAATCTGTCCATTTTTAGTCGTTTTTTTTACCTAAATTCGTGACAGCCTCGCTCACCACAAACCTCCAGAGCGTTTGAGTGCTTCTCGGTCCGATTGGCTGTGGCCTCAGCCAGGCACTCTGAATTGGTACCGGGCCGCACGGACAGAATACATAACTGACATTATTTCCCTTTTGATTCTGAATGATGTTTAATTATTGAAAATTATCGGATTCTCTCCGCTACATCTGTCTACAGCAGTGGATAGTGAGACGCGTGTAACCCGGTTTAACTGTGAAAATGAACTTTGTGCAGGGTATTATTTCCGTTACAAATTTGCGCAAAACTTTTGCGATATTTTCTAAATGTCGCGAAATGTTTCCACGAACCATATCATGTGACTAAAACTCGTCCTCTTGCGATAAGTCATTTGAAAAAATGGAGACAGATATCTGCAGGTTACTTATATTGCAGCCGACGCTTTAGGCGTTTATATTTTTAATCGGAGACGTATGCGCGTTATACAAGCATTAATGACGAGGCAATCCCACTATACTATATGCACTTGTTCTGGGAAGCAATAGTGCACGATATCACGTGGATTGAGAATTTCTGGATGAATTTCTTTTTTTGAGCTGTGGAGTGCAATAGAGACTCTTGTAGCACCTGCAGCATCACACCCAAGGCAAGGCAAGGTAGATCATGTGACCTAGAAATGCAAAAAAAAACACCTCAATCGAGCGTAAACAACTTTTTTGCGTTACACGTGTGTTTTACCGGATTTGGCTCGTTCCCATCTTATTGCGTTTCTGTCAAACGAGGGAAATGAAGAAGGCGGCTCTATGTGTTAGATATTATCAAACATTCATAAACGGAGGCACAGAAGATCTTCATTGGAACTCTGCGTAAGTTCGCCGGTTCTTGCTGCCGTGCTCTGTACAGTCGGCGTCGGCGAAATGAACGCATTTATCTTTGTCTGACATTGTCGCTGTATAATCACCGGGCGACAAAAACCTCTTCTGCTCTTTTAGAAAAAAAACCCTCCTTATTTATTCCCAGACCTGCATGTTAAATTAAACACAATTTTGCTCTTAGGGGCACGGTGGTTTAGTGGTTAGCATGTACGCCTCACACTGCACGGCCCGGGTTCGATTCTTGTCTCGGCCATGTGTGTGTGGATTTTGCATGTTCTCCCCGGGTTTTTCTCCGGGTTCTCCGGTTTCCTCCCAGTCCAAAAACATGCACTGTAGGCTGATTGTCACCTTGGAAAATTGTCCCTAGTGTATGAATGTGTGTGTGTGTGAATGTGTGTGTGTGTGTGTGCCCTGCGATGGGTTGGCATTCCATCCAGGGTGTATCCTGCCTTAATGCCCATAGACGCCTGAGATAGGCACAAGCTCCCCGTGACCCGAGGGAAGATCGTATAAAGCAGTAGAGGATGAATGAATGAACGAATGAATGAATGAATGAATGAATATTTTGCTCTTTGGCATCTGTGTGATCGTGTGATTTGATGTACCTTAACCTTGTGTTTTTCAAAAGTGTACAAATGCGATAAAACTAGTTGTCTGCTTATTTCCTTTTTTTGACTGTAATAAAAAAATGTCGTAAAATGTTGTTGTCGTTGTTGTTTGTTTGTTTGTTAGGTTCAGAAGCATGCGGCTTTGCGGGTAAACCCTCCACCGAAAGCGACGCAAAACAAAATCGGCGTGCAAAATCCCTTTGGCGCTGTTTGCGTAAGTGTGGCGAGAAGGGCGAGACAGATTACAGTAATCCGCTTTTGATCCAGAGGATTTTGCCCGTGTCTGTGAGAAAATGACCTCTAAGATCACGTCCCTCGGTGAGAGATCGGCATGGGGTTCATGCGCTGCCGTTTGCTGGAGCTGTGATTTGCATGGGGTTTAATGGCATTGCTGCAGAGCACTCGATCACAGCTGCCCACTCGTGATGTACAGTAACCACCTACGCTACCATGCCTCATAAAGTCTCTCTCTCTTTCTCTCTCTCTCTCTCTCTCTCTCTCTCTCTCTCTCTCTCTCTCTCTCTCACTCTCTCACTCGATCTCTCTCTCTCCTGCTCTGTTCTACTTTACTGTGGTGCCCATGGGTCCACTTCTTAAGTGTTTCCAGTAGAGCAATGCCAGAAGCAGACCTACAGCAGTTGAGTCAGGATGTTTTTATTCTTCTTAGCCCCCATTACTGTATGCCTGACCTTTCTCCACCATTCTAGACCGTTTGTATCCCTTGAAGCCGGACCACCTGGGCATTGGCTACTTTCCATGAAAACCAGCCCTGCTTACACTATTCATTCACACAAAATATACATAATTATGAACAGGTTCAAGCGGGCACGGTGGCTTAGTGGTTAGCACGTTCGCCTCACACCTTCAGGGTCGGAGTTTGTTTCCAGTCTCGGTCATGTGTGTGTGGAGTTTGCATGTTCTCCCCGTGCCTCAGGGTTTTTTTCTCCAGGTTCTCTGGTTTCCTCCGGTCCAAAAACATGCACAGTAGGTTGATTGGCATCTTGAAAAATTGCCCCTAGTATATGAATGTGTGTGTGTGTGTGTGTGTGTGTGTGTGTGTGTGTGTGTGTGTGAGTGTGTGTGTGTGCCCTGCGATGGGTTGGCATTCCATACAGGGTGAATCCTGCTTTAATGCTCATAGACGCCTTAGATAGGCACAGGCTCCCCGTGACCCTAAGGAAGATCGTATATAGCGGTAGAAGATGAATGAATGAATGAATATGTATGTATATATATATATATATATATATATATATATATATATATATATATATATATATATATATATATATATATACATACATACATACACACATTCATTAGTAATAGATAATTATACTAATAATAATTATTGTATTTCAAGACACAATCTGGCCAAATCATTTGCTCTCATATCAGAAATAAATCAGAAACACACTTTGTTAGATTTTGTTGGATAGCCGGCCATTTCAGAATTCCCATTCTGTGAAATTGACTTCCCGTAAAATTGCTCAAATTGGATTTTTATGTGGCAAAGACAGACAAGTAGACTGGAATAAACAGTGAAACCGTCCAGTCTGTACACTATGTACTGCATATAAGCCCTCTTTGGGATTCTGCTCATCCTATCAAAGGAATACACCAGAACAGATGTTATTAACAATGATTAGACAGACCTGTGTAAATGTCATAAAGAAACAGGAAGAAGTTATAAGGTTCGAAATAAAATTTAGGTTCTGCAATACTTCCGACGCCTTCCGAACAGCCGAGTATACACAACCGAGTATACACTGAGTATGCGATTATTATTTGGAGTGTGTATGGCACCAAATCGGTGCCAAAAATGCCATCATTTTAATGAAGCTCCTACTTTATTGACGCTGGCGCTTTAATGAATCCAGTCCATTATTGCAGCTCGCACATCCATTACATTACAACCGCGAGAGGAAAGTGTTCACAAGTGAAATGGACAAATCATAAAATCTGTATGTACAAGTCAAATCTTTCCAAAAAAGTAGAAACCGCTTCTATATGCTATATTTTTGAGGCCCCCTTAGGTAGGGTGAATCCTTTTGAGGCCCTGTTATGTAGGGTGATTCCTTTTGAGGCCCTGTTATGTAGGGTGATTCCTTTTGAGGCCCTGTTATGTAGGGTGATTCCTTTTGAAGCCCCCTTGTATATGGTGAATCCTTTTGAGGCCCATTTGTGTAGAGTGAATCCCTTTGAGGACCCCTTGTATAGAGTGAATTCCTTTTGAGGACCCGTTATGTAGGGTGATTCCTTTTGAGGAACCGTTATGTAGGGTGATTCCTTTTGAGGAACCGTTATGTAGGGTGATTCCTTTTGAGGAACAGTTATGTAGGGTGATTCCTTTTGAAGCCCCCTTGTATAAGGTGAATCCTTTTGAGGACCCCTTGTGTAGGGTGAATCCTTTTGAGGACCCCTTGTGTATTGTGAATCCTTTTGAAGCCCTGTTGTGTAGGGTGAATCCTTTTGAGGACCCCTTGTGTAGGATGAATCCTATTTGAGGCCCACTTGTGTAGTGTGAATCCTTTTGAGGCCCCATATATAAGGTGAATCCTTTTGAGGACCCCTTGTGTATTGTGAATCCTTTTGAAGCCCTGTTGTGTTGGGTGAATCCTTTTGAGGACCCCTTGTATAATGAATCCTTTTGAGTGAATCCTTTTGAGGACCCCTTGTGTATTGTGAATCCTTTTGAAGCCCTGTTGTGTAGGGTGAATCCTTTTGAGGACCCCTTGTAAAGAGTGAATCCTTTTGAGGACCCCTTGTGTAGGACCCCTTGTGAATCCTTTTGAGCCCTGTGAGGGTGATCCTTTTGAGGACCCCTTGTGTAGTAATCCTGAAGCCCTGTAGGGTGAATCCTCTTTTGAGGACCCCTTTTGAATCTTTTGGACCCTTCGTATGAGTGAATCCCTTTGAGGACCCCTTGTTTAGGGTGAATCCTTTTGAGGACCCTTCGTATAGAGTGAATCCTTTTGAGGACCCCTTGTGTAGGGTGAATCCTTTTGAGGACCCTTCGTATAGAGTGAATCCTTTTGAGGACCCCTTGTGTAGGGTGAATCCTTTTGAGGACCCTTCGTATAGAGTGAATCCTTTTGAGGACCCCTTGTATAGAGTGAATCCTTTTGAGGACCCCTTGTATAGGGTGAATCCTTTTGAAGCCCTGTTGTGTTGGGTGAATCCTTTTGAGGACCCTTCGTATAGAGTGAATCCCTTTGAGGACCCCTTGTTTAGGGTGAATCCTTTTGAGGACCTGTTGTGTAGGATGAATCCATTTGAGGCCCCCTTTTATAGGGTGAATCCTTTTGGGACCCCTGTGTAATGAATCCTTTTGAAGGCCCGTTTTATGTAGGGCCCCTAGCCCTGTATAAGGCCCCTTGTATAAGGCCCCCTTGTATAAGGTGCATCCTTTTGAGGACCCCTTGTATAGAGTGAATCCTTTTGAGGCTCCCTTGTGTAGGGTGAATCCTTTTGAAGCCTTTTTAATCGATAATAATAATTAATCTCCAAGCTCTAACCTGAATATTCTTAAATCTACAATAAAACATTGTATTCATTTTCATAAGTTTTAGTAGTGTTTTTTCTAGCAGATCTAGCATTGTTTTCTTTTTTTATACATAATCTGATTTTGACTGAGCTTTCGTGTTTTAACCATGTTTGCATGAATGCGTTGGTCTGTAAAAGAAAGTGCTACGCAATTTAACCTTGGCTTTGGAATTCGATTCCACTACCTCATTCACGAACCGCTCACAAGACGTCAAACATCGCATGTCCATAAATTAGAAACGCCAAGACATGATTCACGCCTGCATCATCTAAAAGCAGTGCTTTTGGAATGTCCTATTACTGAAGACACCATTCTCCACTCTCTCCACACTCCATTAAACCTGGAGTTATACTCCGTCCTACACTCTGCCTTAAATCACATCTAAACTCCATCACTGAAACAGCCTTCTGTTTTCACAGCATTGGTCAAAGCGTTCCCCTGCCTCAGCTCAGCTGCTCAGATTGTTATGTATGCCTTCATTATTTCCTTATTACTGCAGTTCATTTCTTTCTTTACCGGCTCTTTTGCCCCCCCCCCCCTGCTTTCTATTAAATGCGAATTAAATGCAAATATTAAATAGATACGTCTCGATTGTCTTTGTGTCTGTTTTAGGAAGATTTTCATTACTAACAATGAGCTGTACAGATTATGTACATTTTTTATTATCATGGAAATTTGTAAATAAATTTGTTATTCATTTTCAAGAAATGAATTGAGAAAAGAAAAAGAAAAACTCTTTAGAATGTTTTCTTGTTTAGCTTAATATTCATTCATTTTAAAACCCAGTATACATATTATTATTATTATTATTATTATTATTATTATTATTATTATTATTATTATTATTCATTCATTCATCTTCAACCGCTTTATCCGATCTTGCCTCAGGTCGTGGGGAGCCTCTCAGGCATCTTGGGGCATCGAGGCAGATCCTGTATGGAATGGCAACCCATCTCAGGTGTCTATGGGCATTAAGGCAGGACACACCCTGTATCGGGTACCAGGAGGGCACACACAAACACACACAATTCCACACAGTCTTATGCTAGGGACAATTTTCCAAGGTACCAATCAAACTACCGTGCATGTTTTTGGGCTGGGGGGAACCATCGCAGGGCACACAAACACTCACATTCACACACACACACACACACACACACACACACACACACACACACACACACACACACACACACACACACACAATCACACACTAGGGACAGTTTTTCCAAGGTGCCAATCAACCTACCGTGCATGGTCCGGGGGAAACTGGAGAACCCGGAGCAAAACCCCCTGAAGCACGGGGAGAACATCCAAACTCCACACACACATGTTGGAGGCATAAATTGAACCCTAACCCTGGAGGTGTGAGGCGAACGTGCAAACTAATAACCCACAGTGTCCCCTATTATTATTATTATTATTATTATTATAAAAATGAGTTTCATCTTTTTAGTGACACCTGCAACAGGAAAAATACTTCCGATGTTCATCTCATGTAGGGAGGTGGTGGCTTGGTGGTAAGGTGTCGGCCTCTGGACCAGAAGATCGCAGGTTCAAACCCCACAACCACCAAGCTACCACTAGTGGGCCCTTGAGCAAGGCCCTTAACCCTCAATTGCTCAGATGTAAGTCGCTCTGGATAAGGGCGTCTGCCAAATGCCACAAATGTAAATCTCAGGCGATTAAAAATGAACAGAAGCCTCCACTTAAAAGATGAAACTCCTGAGGTGCAGCCATGCTGTTCTCTACCCCAGGAAAAACGAGCATCTGGATTCCAGCTGGCCTCGCGCGAACTCGGACAAGTAAAGGATTATGTTTTGAGATCGCCGACAAAATACTATTGATCTTCGTGTTCGGGAGCATCCTGGGAGCGTATGACTTCATGCAAGCAGATGTCTCTGGCATGTTTGGATGTAAAATTGAAATCCCGACGTAAGATCTAGACTCAAATATGTACTGTATGTGTATCCGCCGTCGTTCATATCCCTCCCCCCCCTTTTTGCGAGCCGATGTATAACGAATACGCATGATACAGACTTCTTTCAGGGCTGAGGTGGGGTAGTTAATGTGGTGCAGGACCCGAAGGTACTCCCGCTGTGTAAATACTGCAGCGGTGATTAATTGGGAAAGGCGACACATGTCGTGCCTCTGTCATGTCATCAATCAAAGCAGCTTGTGAGACGCTGATGACGGATGAATGTTAACAAGATGAATGAGCACATCTCCGTTTTGGCCTTTATGCATCCCTTTCGCTTTAGCTTCCACGTACAGATGGTAATTTGCTCTGTTTCCTGCGTAAACTACAGATTGCTGCCTGAATGTCAAACACCTCGGAGAAGGTAAGGTCGGGAAAACTTTAACAAATGGCTTACTATGTTAGAAATAGAGCGCTAATATGTAACTTGCCGTTGATTACATTATCTATAACAGAGTCGAAGTGTAATTAATAAGTATCATTAGTATTACAATACCAGATACAATAGGAAGCAGATGAATGAAATAGTATGGTATGTATTTCCACTGAGGTATACAGATCTTATGAAAATTATATTCAGTGTAACCAATAGAAACCGTATGGAATCTGTCCTCTAAACCCTTTTGTGAATCCTTGTATAAAGTGAATACTTTTTAGGCCCCCTTGTGTAGGGTGCTGATTGATTTGGCCACTATAAAAAAAAAAAGATTAACGCCATGACTCGATCTTCACTCTTCTTACCCGTTGAGCTCATGTGTTTAGATCTTGAACCAGTCGCCATCACTTTGGTTGATGTTAATCTTTTCTAGTCTTCAAATGGCGATTTGGGATTTAACTTCAAATTGTATTGGTCACACACACAACACACATATATCATTCATTAGTCATCTTCTATCGCTATATCTGATCTTCCTTTGGGTCACGGGGACGCCTATTTCAGGCGTCTATGGGCATTAAGGCAGGACACAACCCAGGGTAGAATGCCAACCCATTGCAGGGCACACGCACACATAAATAGGGACAATTTTCCAATCGACCTTAACGTGCATGTTTTTGGACCGGGGGGAAACCGGAGAACACGGAGAAAAACCCCCTGAGGCACGGGGAGAACATGCAAACTCCACACACACATGGCCGAGACGGGAATCGAACCCCCAACCCTGGAGGTGTGAGGTGAACGTGCTAACCACTAAGATGCCGAACCATTATATATATATTATGGTTCGGTGGCTTAGTGGTTAGCACGTATATTATATTATATGTGTGTGTATATATATATATATATATATATATATATATATATGTATATATCTATATATATATATATATATATATATATATATATATATATATATATATATATATATATCTATCATATATATATATATATATATCATGAGTACAGGGTACATACGGCTACACCGTGTGCCCATATTCTCCGCCAAGTTGTTGGCGGGTTGGGGGCTATGGGCGTGCTGGAATGTTGGCATATCGTATTGAGAATTGGGGTCTCGAATCATTGCAGAGGGAGCGGGGGTTCGGGTTCAAGCTTTATTTCGCTATATTTCTACTAACTGCCCATACTCCGAGGATTTTCAGTTATACATTGATTTGGACGATTCCGTACCGTTATTCAGCGGGCCAAATTAAATGGACCGGCGGGTCGGACGTACTTTGCCCAAGCCTGGTCTAGGGTAAGAAATTCCTCCTCATTTCTTTTGTGCTGGCCTTGTGAGGGATTTGATTGCCACTGCGAGCGGAATCTTGGTAGAAAGGCTCAATTCCTCCCTGTATTTGTGCTATTTGTGTAGACAGACTCTAAACTAGGGAGTTCGGATGACACATAACCCTCCGGTGAGCCGGCTCATCCTGTTGGATGCCGTTAACATACCAGGCTCTGATGTTCCCGAGCTTTCCAGACCAGGTTGTGATTTACTTTACAATGCCAAAGAAAATTCAATATGAATTCCTTCTGACTAAACTTAATTTGTCAAGCGCCTTGCACAGATATATGAGTTTGGGCATTTCCGTATCTGAATTAAGCATGTTCCATTAACCAAATCCAATCATACTTCAAACGAAGCACTAAAATTAGAGCGAGAAGTCACTGGTTATAAGTCCTGCTTATAATCTTCTAAAGTATGCAGTGGTAAGAACAAAGATAATAATGTAACCTGCTATTACTTTTAATGAAATGACCCTGGCAAATGTTTTCGTGATAAGCTTCATAGAACATATATCTGTTCACCGAAGAAATGCTTCAAGGCTTTATTTGCATATATGTATTCTTGGCCATCTTTGTACACAGCGCATTTGATGTCTCCATTTCGAAATTGTCCTAAACGACAATTTTCGAACATCTACGGGATACTCCCACCCATTCCAGCAAAAAAACATAATGGGAAATGCGGCATAATAAAAACAAATGCTGCTATTTGAGTCTCTTTGATGGGACCTATTTCTCCGACGATGCATTTTGGAGTATTTGTGACAATTGATTCAAAGCTCTTTGCGTTCTTAATGTTGGCTTGTCAGAGTGCCAGTTATCTCTCGTAAGATTTTTTATGAGGAAATATAGGCAGAGGCTGAGAGTTTTGTCTGAAAGCATAGTTTGGTAATGCAAAAGGACGAGGAGTGCTGAGCCCGAGTTTGACTGCGGTGGAATTTTTTTTGCTCTGGAAGTGAACATGTGTCGTTCTTATGCATGTTAAGATGATAATTATGTATAAAAAAAGAAAAACAGTATTTTCTCTAAACACTAGGGAAGGGTGGTGTAGCTCAGTGATTTAAGGTGTTGTGCTACTGATCACAAAGTCAGGGGTCCGAGCCCTGGTATCGCCAAGCTACCACCATTGGGTCCTTGAGCAAGGCCCTTAACCCTCTGTGCTCTAGGGGGTGCCATATCATGGCTGACCCTGCGCTTTGACCCCAGCGTTCCATACAAGCAGGGATATGGCAAGATTTTCAAGAGGGTGTAGCTCGGTGGTTTAAGGCGCTCGGACCCCAGCTTCCAAACATTTCACTGTGCTGTAATGTATATATGACAAATAAAGGAAATAAATTTCCTGTTGTGTTGGCATGAGTTGAATACAAACACACACACATCGTATGAGCCTGAAAGCAGCTCAACACTGCGGGGAATGCTAGCAAACACTGCGCTCAGATTCCAGCTACAGAAAATGCAGAATCCCATATTCCTTTCCAAAGTAGAAGAAGCAAATCAGTTTGAATTGTTTGTTCGTTGCGAGTTCGCGGACCTCTGCGTTAATGTCCTGTGTTCTTACGTCCAGATGTTTGTTGCCGGAAGTAGAATCGTTGCAGGCTAGCTTTCATTGCCTCAACTACAAAACCCACCTACACAAATTTGGACATCCAAATTCCAAAACCAATGCATTAACATGGATTTCGAAATGGATCTAGCGCACAAATTTCTATCGCTAGTTGAATGTAGCGTATCTGATTTACTGAATAGGCCGACCTAATAGGAGCTCAGTGGTTAAGTCATTGGCCTCTAGGCTGGAAGTTCAAACCGAACCGCCACCTAGCGGGCCCTTGAGCAAGGCCCTTAACTTTCAATTGTTCAGATGTAAGTTGTAACTAACATCAATGTCTAGAAATGAAATCTTGTCTTCAAAAAGTTTTCAACGATGGACAATTCAACTTTATAGCAGGGGGGGTACAGTGGCTTAGCGGTTAGCACGTTCACACCTAAAGGGTTGGGGGTTCGATTCCCACCTCCAACATGTGTGTGTGTGTGTGTGTGTGTGTGTTTGTGTGTGTGTGTGTGTGTGTGTGGAGTTTGCATGTTCTCCCCATGCCTCAGGGTTTTTTTTCCTCTGGTTTCTCCCCGGTCCAAAAATATGCACAATAGGTTGATTGACACCTTGGAATATTATCCCTAGTGTGTGAATGTGTGTGTGTGTGTGTGTGTGTGTGCGTGCCCTGCAATGGTTTGGCATTCCATACAGGGTGTGCGCTGCCTTGATAGGCACAGGTTCCGAGCGACCCGAGATACAAGTCATATAAAGCGGTAGAAGATGAGTGAACCTTATATAGAGGCAAACCAAATAGCACCTGTATAAAGGGGAAAAAAAAGGCTATGAGATGCTATAAAGAATAAAGAAGGCAACATTAAATAGTGATGATGTGTTAATCTGCAAATACTCGTCTTCTGACGCATCACCAGATTATTTCTAGCAATAAAACTGAAACTTCACATGTATTTAGAATGCAATAAATGGGTGCAATTTTACCTACAGGTAAGGAAACAGTGGCATTAACAAATCCTTAACATCTTACATTTCATCACAAACATTTTAAGATTTTTTTTAGACTAGGACTTCTTTTCTTGGAGTATTATTCATTCATTCATTCATCTTCTACCGCTTTATCATATCTTCCCTCAGGTCACGGGGAGCCTGTGCCTATATCAGGTGTCTATGGGCATTAAGGCAGGATACACCCTGGATGGAATGCCAAGCCCATCACACACACACACACATTCACACACTAGGGTCAATTTTCCAAGGTGCCAATCAACCTACTATGCATGTTTTTGGACCGGGGGGGAACCAGAGAACCCGGAGAAAAACCCCCTGAGGCACAAGAAGAACATGCAAACTCCACACAAACATATGGCGGAGGTAGGAATCGAACCCCGACCCTGGAGAAGTGAGGCGAACATGCTAACCACTAAGCCACCGTGCCCCTGGAGTATTATATATTATATATAATATATAATATATTATAATATATTTTTATCAACATATATCACATATGCCACCATTTCATCATTATTTTATTATTTTATTATTTAAAAAAAATCCTTTAAAAAAAAAACCTTCTAGTCTTTTGTTTGGGCTATAATATCAATTCGGACCAAATATGGAAACCGTTCCCACTATCAAAAGACTTATGTAGCATTAAACTATTACAAAATGGAGCATTTACAGTGATGTCATACTAGAAATGCACTGCCGTTACATGCCAGTACTGCCAAGCAGAAATCACAGGGGAGCATGATAATGAATGTCCTCGATGAATATGCACTTACTGGATTTGCCCATCTGACACCATGAGGTCCTGCAGATTCCAAAATGAGCGTTGCAGGGACACACAAAAGTCCCATTTGGTCCATTTTAATCCTCACTGTGACAAAAGTGGACGTTTAAAGACCCTTCCTGCAGCAGTTACAGCATTATTCCTGTACAGCAGAAAGGTTCCGTATATCATACAATAACAATAACAGCACACGGCTTAGACAAACTGAAAATGTTGACTTCAGTGCAAACAGTATATGCTTTTGTCGATTGCCTGCCAATACAAACGTCATTGTGAGGACATTGTTGCCTAATTCAAACAATACTATACTATACTAATACATGTAATTGTGACATTTTGTTGTGAACGTGTATACTGAGAGAAAACAAGAAATGTTTTTGACTTTTGACTCACTGTGAATTTCTGCATTTGCTTGCTTACACGATCCATTGATTGATTCATTCATTCATTCATCTTCTACCGTTATATTCGATCTTCCCTCACTGGGTCACTGGGAGTCTGTGCCTATCTCAGGTGTCTATGGGCATTAAAGCAGGATACACCCTGAATGGAATGCCAACCCATCGCAGGACACACACACACACACTCACACTCACACACACATTCACACACTCGGAAAATGTTCCTTACACGATCCAGTGCTATACAAATTCACTAATCTTCTAACGCTTTATCCGATCTTCCCTCGAGTTGCGGGGAGCCTGTGCCTGTCTCATGCATCTTAAGGCGTCAAGGCAGGATACACCATGTATGGAATGCCAACCCATCGCGGGGCGCACACACATACACTCACACTCATACACGGTGGACAATTTTCCAAGGTGCCAATCAACCTACCGTGCATGTTTTTGGACCGGGAAAACTGGAGAACCCTGAGAAAAACCCCCTAGGGTATGGGGAGAACATGCAAACTCCACACACACAAGGTGGAGACAGAATCGAACCCCCAACCATGGAGGTGAAAGGCTAACCACTAAGCCACCGTGCCCCCTGCTATACAGATAAATTGTTTAAAATTATACAGTATGTTCCAGTTGGCCATGTCATCTCTTCACTAATCAGACTTAAGAGAGAAAAGAGGAAAAACACACCATTAAAGCCAACACAACTCTCTCCCTTTCCCATGAAGGTGCCTTTAATTAAAGCTTTGCAAAAACACATGACGCATATCCAAATCTCATGCCAGGTTTGTAATTGTTGCTGCTTTAGATGAACTGATGTTAATGTCTTTCTCTGAGAACATTTTGGACTATTTGACATTTCATTGATAGACAAGCTGATGGCACACACTACAATTTAGATGTCATGTGATTTGTGATCCACTTAGTGACAATTCCCAAGGAAAAAGCTGCTTTTTTTTTCCATCATTGGTTCCATGCCGGCTGCTAGCATTGCGAGGGCATGTCTTCACACTCCCTCTGCTCCCAGAGTGCACTTTTTCCTCGCCGCTCTGCCCCGGCTTCTGCAGAGGCAAAGAGGACGTTGAGGTCTTGGGGTTTCCAATGTAGACAGTTATGTCCCTTTCTACTTCCTTCTCTGCCAGATCTCGGCAAGCACGCCTTTTGAACAACCCCACCCCCAACCCCTCCCCCCCCCACCCCACAAGGAGGCTTTGGAGCTTGCAAAAAGCTCCCTTCCTCAGAGGAGGATTATCCTTCACAAGAGTTAGCAATGCTAAATAAGGTGACTAAGTGACTAAGGTGGTTGCTAAGCTAGATATTGCTTGGCTTCCCAATACTCAATGATCTGGAACGCAGGAACCACTAATCCCGTTTGCTTTGGGTCATGGTCCCGCTTTCCAGATCATTGCCTCCACACTGGGACCGTTTTTTTGGGTCTGTACACAGAGGAGTCCAAATCCTTGTATCATTGATTACTTGGCATGCATATTCTCCCCAGTGTAAATTATTGTGCTGATGTGGGGGGACTTAAAGAGAGTGATTATAGCGCGATCCCCCAGGTCAAAGATATGCTGGATAGCGATCTTATTTTCCCTGCCCCGATGCAGCTGGGAGCATCTCACTGCCTCCAAAAGAGCTTTCGCTAAGCTTAGCTCCGGAGCGTAGCTCATATACCAGAGATCAGTCTCAAGAGTCTGGTTCCCTTGAGACACTTTCTAGTGGCCTGGAAAACCTTACGAGGAGTGTCTCAGTATGGCCTGCAGATTATGGATCATGGATACTCAGTCCAGTTCAGGGCTCAAAGCACCCTGTTTCAATGGGGTATGACCTTATGATGGTTATGGAGCAGGAAGGACAGGTTCTTTTGAGCCAGGTCGTCATCTAGGTGGTCTCTTTGCCTTCCAGAGAGCTCCCCAAGATGGACAGGGGTGACAACCTTTACTCAATTTGCATCATCTTTGGGGAAGACACCCACAGTGATACATTTTATTTGCAGTACCTAGAGACTGAGTCCCCCAGTGTTAGAGGTCCTGACTAAGCCTACATTTAAGCAATTACATGAGGTACCCTGGAGTCTTTTTGCTGCAGAGATTTCGGAATGTTCAAGCTGTTTCCGTGGCCTCATTGTTAGAGTTTACCCCTGGCATTGCCAATGCGTTCCTTCACTCTAGATCGGGTTCGCAAGGTGCCCTGCATCATCCCATGTCCAGTTATACTGCAGGCTTCTATCTGCCTCTTGTCCAGTGCCATGTATAGAATGGCCTTTTGGAGGAATTTATAGTTTGGAGGAAAACTATAGTTCCGCTTTGTGTACTACGGTTCGTACAAGGAAGGGTCTCCTGAGAACAAGTAGACCAGACCAGATGAACTGTGGATGCCATTTCCTCCTCTTCCAAGTCTTCTGGTCTTCCCGCACATATCAATATCAGAGTGCAATTGACATAAATTTTTTTAAATTATCCCTCGAGGATGTTTTCAACCTTACATTTGTCAAGTTCTACATATATACATGTATCTATATATACATACTCACATACTCTATTTATACATATCTATATATATATACATACTCACACATACAGTGCAGAGTGGAGCAGATCGGTTTCCTAGAAATGCGTGCTGTATTAATAACAATAGTGGCATTAATTTATATATTATATATATATATATATATATATATATATATATATATTCATTAATTCATTCAAATCATCTTCTACCGCTATATCCGATAGATCCGCTTATATCCGATCTTCCCTCGGGTGGTCACGGGGAGTCTGTGCCTATCTCTCAGGTGTCTATGGGCATTAAGGCAGGATACACCCTGGATGGAATGCCAACCCATGGCAGGAGCACACACACACACACACTCACACACACATTCATACACTAGGGACAATTTTCCAAGGTGCCAATCAACCTACCGTGCATGTTTCTTGGACCGGAAGGAAACCGGAGAACCTGGAGAAAAAACCCCCTGAGGCACGGCAAGGAGAACATGCAAACCTCCACACACACACATGGCCAAGACCCGGATCTTAGCGGTGTGAGGCGAACATGCTAACCACTGAGCCACCCTGAGCCACCTGCCTCCTGTTTTTTTATATATATATATATATATATATATATATATATATATATATATATATATATATATATATATATATATAGAGATATATATCTATATATATACAAATTAATAAAGAGGCGTAAAATTATACAATTAACAGTTACAATAAAGTTAAAACAATACAATGTAAAATGTATGTATTTGAGTAAAAAGTAACATATTTAACTTTGAAAAGTCTGCAGTACCGTCTTGAGTAAAATCTGGAAAGTCACCCTTGAGTAAAATCGAACCCCGAAAAGCTTTTCACATTTTCTTCATTACTGTCCACAGCTGCTTTTAAACTGCTGCACCTGATAGCAATGCATTTTTCCAGGTGTCACTCCACTTTTTTATTTGCTGTTTTATGAGAACCCTCCGATATAAAATCTTGAATCAAACACATTATATATATTTTTTGTAAATTAAGTAAATTATCATGGCTGCCCTGAGATCAACTGAAATGTCATTAAATGTCAGTCAAACATTTTTATAGCATTATGGCACCATTGCCTTTTGCTTCCTGAAAAGCAATTGTGCACTGAGCTGGAGGTATGTTTGGTCTAATATCCCAATTAATATTAATATTAATTAATACCAATGTAGCCTCACATGTTTAGCCAAGAGTGATGGTATACTCTGAGATGCTCTGTTCAGGCTGCGAAAAACACATTATTTGCTTTCTCTGAGCTTTACCACTGTTTTAATGCATCTCATTTTGCGTTCTAATGCATTGACACCCTCATTCATTCATTCATTCATCTTCTACCGCTATATCCGATCTTCCCTCGGGTCACGGGGAGCCTGTGCCTATCTAAGGCATCCATGGGCATTAAGGCAGGATACACCCTGGATGGACACACACACACTCACAGTCACACACACACATTCATACACTAGGGACAATTTTCCAGGGTGCCCATCAACCTACCGGGCATGTTTTTGGACTGGGGAGGAAACCGGAGAACCTGGAGAAAAACCGACACATGCAAACTCCACACATACATAGCCAAGACAGGAATCGAACCCGGACCCTGTCGGTGTGAGGCCGAACGTGCTAACCACTAAGCCACCGTGCCCCCTTGACACCCTCAAGCTATTCTAATTATAAATCACATGACCAGTCACTTCATAAAGAAGCTCCTAGTGCATTTTTTGGAATTTGGATCTCACGTAGGTGACCTGAGAGTTTTTGCAGCAAATTCAACATCCAGGATACAACATACTGATCTCGATGCGAAATTTAAACCCTCTATGCTGCGAGTCACGGTGGGAGGTCATACGCAGGTGTTGTCAAGCCTTTCATGTGCGTCTCGACTACATTACATCATTCGTACAATTACCCTTTTGCAGCACAATCCATACAATTATATGGATGGAGGTCAAAAGCAGAACTAAACCTCGGAATGGGAAAGTAATATGAACTTCACTACTGTATGGCTTTGGAGTTGGTGTCTGACTGGTGGGAGTAGTTTACATTATGTTTGACCACCATCACCCAACATCACTTAAATGTAATAATCAGACATACGGTGACATTCATATGAGGATGCGTTCCCTCTCTGTTCATTTTTAAGGTTTCTTACTTTTCTCTCGTAGGGAGTTTTTCCTCGCCACACTCGCCACGTGCTCATTTTGATCACTGTTTTTCACATTTAAAACCGTTTCAAATATCTTCACGGGAAAATTAACGATAGCTTTCATGGCAGCCGTGTATCGTGGAGACGGAGGATGACTCGAGTAAACGTTAAAACTGAGAGAGAATGGAACCGCCTTTATTTGTCATATATACATTACAGAACAGTACAATTCTTTCTTTGCATATCCCAGCTTAGGGAAGCTGACCTGCAGAGGGTTAAGGGCCTTGCTCATGGACCCCATGGCAGCTTGGTTGACACTGGGGCTTGGACTCCCAATCTTCCGATCAGCAGTGTTGGGGAGTTTGTAGTTACATGTAGCGGCGTTACGTAATTTAATTACAAAATAAAAGTAACAGTAATCCGGGGGAAAAAAATTATTAAATTAATTAAATTGCAGTTACCTTTGAAAATGTTGAAGATTACACCCCACCCCCACCTGGTTGGACACTTTGACAAAGGATCAAAAACTTGGTACTGAAATGAACCCGAACAACCTAAAAAAAAAACAAAACATCGAGCCATTGCTGCACAGTTCATTTCAAAATTCTGAATAATGGTTTTCTCTTCATAGCTGACAGGACCTGAAACAGTCATGGCAGGCAGTCAGATAAAGGTATATTATTGATCCTGAAGGAGAAAAATACAGTCCAACACCTCTCACTCACCCGAGCTGTAAAGGCTGTAATTTTGCAAACCACTGCTATTTTATGTCAGAACACTCTTCTATGATGTATAGTATGTAGGGACAGTAATGCATTTCAATTTCTTTGGTTAAAAAACAAATAAAATGCATTGCCTTTCTGGATTATCATCTAAATAATCAACAAATTAAAGCCATTCAAGAGGGAACATAAGGCAAGTAGGTAAGTGTAAGTCATTTTGGGGACCAAGAATTTTAAGGGATGAGGTAGATCAGTGGTTAAGGTGCTGGGCTACTAATCAGGAAGTCAGGGGTCCTTGACCAAGGCCCTTAACCCTCTGTGCTCCAGGGGGCACTGTAACATGGCTTCAAATGAAGTATCGTGACAAATAAAGGTTATTCTGTAATTAGGAAATCAGGAGGGGGGTATCTCAGTGGTTTAAGGCTCTGGGTTACTGATCAGAAGATCCGGGCCAAGCTGCCTTCCTTGGGTCTTTGAGAAAGACCCTTAACCCTCTGTGGTCCAGGGGGCTCTGTATCATAGCTGAGCCCAGCTTCTGACCAAGTTGGTATATGCGACGGGGGGTATCAGGAGGGGGGTATCTCAGTGGTTTAAGGCTCTGGGTTACTGATCAGAAGATCCGGGCCAAGCTGCCACCCTTGGGTCCTTGAGTGACACCCTTAACCCTATGTGCTCCAGGGGGCGCCGTATTATGGCTGACCCTGCGCTCTGACCCCAGCTGCCAACAACAAGCTGGGATATGCGAAGAAAAGAATTCCACTGTGCTGTAATGTATATGTGACAAATAAAGGCTGTGTAGGGTTCTTTGGGATTTGTAAACAAACGTTACCGAAAGTACTTTGTTTACACGTTTCTTTGTACTGTAAAAAACGAATTACTGTCACTTTTATTTTGTGATTAAATTACGTAACGCCGTTACATGTAACAAGTTACTCCCCAACACTGACCATAACATCATGGCAGCTTGAGTTACATTTACATTTACTTATCCAGAGCGACTTACAACTGAGCAATGGAGCGTTAAGGGCCTTGCTCAAGGGCCCACTAGTGGCAGCTTGGTGGTGGAGGTGGGGTTTGAAGCCGTGATCGTCCAGAGTCCAACTTCCACTGTCTTGGTGGTGGAACAGGTTTCAACCGTGATCTTCCGATCTCACATGAGTCCAACACCTTAACCACTGGTCTTGATCCAGGCAGCAGGGCGTTGTTTTTCACGTAAACAATTCAAGTTCCCGTCCTCCCCCCAGAAAATAGGGATTAGAGCCCCCAATGATCTGCGTAGCCACAAGCCTGAAACTGCTTGAAAGACTTGCGACCCCTCAAGTTCTTTCTAACCTAGCAACAAATAATCATTTCAACCATTTGTAATCTCATTTCTTTCCTCAACACAGCATTACGACTGCTCTCCTAAGGGTTGCTAATGACCTCCTTGTTGCATTTGACTCTAGGGCACTTAACATTCTTCTTCTCGCTGACGATAACTCCGCATCTGACACAGACTTCCCGTGATGTACGGAGCGCCTTCCTCCCTGCTACCGGCATTACTGCTCGCGTCCTGCCTTGATTTATACTTCATTGCTATTTGACAGCACAAATACCCCGCCGCACCAGTAACTCAAGGCATTCCACAGGGATCTGTTCTGTGGTCTCTCCCTCTTCATCATTTACATGTTGGCCTCCAGTCACATAATTCACCATGATTGCTACAGTTTTCACCGCAATGCTAATATCATGCTTCCGCCGTAATCCTCACTTACCACCCAAACCTGGAGCCTTTTGGATAATGTTTCATTTCCTTGAACACAATGCTCATTAAAAAAATGAGCGATTAATTAGTCTTGTGTTTGGAAATGGACTAATTTGACTGATTAATCAATTTCACCATTTTTACCTTTGCAATATTATTAGACTGTATATAAGCCAATTTATATATATATATATATATATATATATATATATATATATATATATATATATATATATATATATAATTGTGATTAATCACACCAATTGCCATGAGTTAACTCGTGGTTAATCCCACA